>PVIA01004521.1:0-136180 GCA_004024845.1 Tonatia bakeri
TGTGTCTCAGGTGTGTGCATGTGAAGCCGACTGGCCACCTGTCCACACACATGTGCACACCTGTCCACTGAGGTTGTGAATCCCTTCCCTTAAGGGTGCCTTCAGCCGCTGCTATAAGCTGACTGACTTGTCTACAAGCAGCGTGTTTGCTCTCAAGGTGGTGCCGCGTCGTGGGGCCGGAGCTGGGGGTCTGCGCCCCTGTGGGAAGGTAGGGCGCCCCCGTTAGTGCCCAGGGTCTCCATGCCCAAAGCGGCTTCCCAGAGAGGTCCCTGTCTTTGAGGGTGGGGTGGATGCCCGTTGGCATGGCCACTGCGTGCAGGGCGTGCACACGGAGGGCTGTGCCTGCAGGTGGAGCGAGAGATTGCCCTGCACAGCCGCCTGCGACACCGCAACATCGTGGCCTTCCATGGGCACTTTGCTGACCGTGACCACGTGTACATGGTGTTGGAGTACTGCAGCCGCCAGGTGCTGGGGGTAGGGGGGGCAGAGAGGGAGTCTGTGCGCCTCTGTGTCTGCTGTGCTCATCCGCGTCCACCCGTGTTCCATCTGCACTTACCTGTTTCTGCCCATGCCCAGACCAGGCCCCTCTGCACTCATCCTAGGCTCTCGTGTCTCACCTAGGCTCACCTGTGTACATTTGTGCCCAGTTTATTCTGTGGTCACCAGGCTTATTTCATACTCATCTGCAGTACCTGGGCGCACCCGAGCATCCCTGTGCTCACCTGTGTCCCTCCTGCACTTTGCCATGCCCCCAGTTGAACTTAGTGGTTTCTTCATAAGCTGCTTGCACTCACCTTGCCCACTTCAGTACACTTGAGCTTATGTGTGTCTCCTTGGTGCTGGTGCTGTGGCCTGTGGGTCACCTGCAGTCTCTGGCCCACGTGCTGGAGGCGCGGCGGACTCTGACGGAGCCTGAGGTTCGCTACTACCTGCGGGGCCTGGTCAGCGGCCTGCGCTACCTGCACCAGCAGCATATCGTGCACCGAGACCTAAAGCTCAGTGAGTGCAGCAAGGGTGGCTGTGCGGGCCATGGGAGCTGGAACTTGGACTCCCTGCTTACACCCGTGACTCTTCCCACACCCCACCGGCAGGTAATTTTTTCCTGAAAAAGAACATGGAGGTGAAGATCGGGGACCTGGGACTGGCTGCCAAGGTGGGGCCAGGGGGCCGATGCCACAGGTAAGGGTGGAGGATCGGAGCAGTCTCTTGGGGTGGGCACAGGTGAACCCAGGTTGGCATGCAGTCCCCAGTCTTCCTGAGCCACCCCATTGTTCCCTCCCAGAGTGCTCTGTGGGACTCCAAACTTCCTGGCCCCAGAGGTTGTCTCCAGGAACGGGCACTCCTGTCAGTCAGACATCTGGGCTCTGGGCTGTGTCACGTGAGTGGGGGCCTGGGGCCTGGCTGGGGGAGTGGGGCAGGGTTGCACACGTGGTGCCAGGTATGAGCAGGAGGGAGCGTGCAAGGAGGTAAGGACGGGTATAAGTAAGTACAGGGGAGGTTTAGTGGTGGCACAGGCACACGAGGGCATGTGCGTGACAGATGTGAACAAATGTGCGCAGATATGGGGCAGATGGGAGGAGCGCCCACGAACCACCATTCCAGCATGCAGGTATGATAGGGATATGGGGGGATTACGTGCAAAGGAGGTCAGGGGTGAGTGTGCACAGATGTGTGCACAGGTGTGCAGGTGTTAGATGCACGGGCAGATCAGGGCATATATTCAGGTATGAAGCACATACAGGAGTAGAGCAGGTGTGAGCATGCAAAAAGGAAAACTGGGCAGACACATTCAGGTATGTACAGGTATAAGCCGGTGTCTGCAGATGCTGATGTCTCCCAAGCAGATAGGAGTGGCCAGGTGGGAGGGGATGAAGGGCAGGTATGGCAGCATGGATGGATGGGAAGCATGGACAGAGTAGGGCAGTGCAGGTAGGTATGACCAGGTGTGCACAGGTAGGTGTGAGCCAACTCTGGACCAGCCCAGGACAGGTGCAAGCAGGCACCCAGGTTCTTGTCCCCCACCTCACCCAGGTACCTGGTTCTCACTGGCTCCCCTCCCTTCGTGGCGGCTCCCCTGTCAGAGATGTATGAAAATATCCTAGCCAGCCGTTATCCTGAGCCTACCCACCTGTCACCCAATGCCTGTCGCCTCATTGCACGCCTGCTGGCACCCAACCCAGCAGAGCGGCCCAGCCTGGACCACCTACTGCAGGACGACTTCTTCACACAGGTGTGTGGTGTCCAGTGACGGTGCCACCCTGGGGCTGGCTGCCTGGGTCCTCCTCTGGGGCATCTCAGCTGAGGCCCAGGTAGGGTAAGGACCCCCAGGTGGTCAAGGCAATCTGAGTGGGGTGCTGACCCCCAGTGCCCCGCTCTGAAGGGCTTCACTCCAGACCGGCTGCCACCCCACTCCTGCCACAGCCCACCCATCTTTGCCATTCCCCAGCCTCTGGGCAGGCTTTTCCAGAAGGTGGGCCAGCTGCTGCTGAGCCAGTGCCAGCTACCCTGTGAGTATCACCCCTCCCACCCCTCACCTGCTCCTACCTGCTCAGTACCTGTTCTGTACCTCACACACTTGTCGTGCTTCCCACCTGCATGGCAACTCACACCATGGCAGAGGTGGGTGTGGATGGTGAGTGCCTCCCCTGACATGGGGCCAGGTTCTGCAGGCTCCAAAACCCTGTGCCTCTCTCAGGCCCCCATACTCCCAATGAGGCCTCATGTCCAGGAGAAGATGGTTCGAACCCTGATTCCATGGAGTTGGGCATTGAGGTGAGGGCTTGCACTGGGGGTGGGGACACAAGGAGGGCACTCTCACAGCAAGACCGAGCAGAGGGAGAACTCAGGTCTTCAGAGTGGGGAGGCTGGAGCCGTTTGCTCCCTTCAGGGGCTGGGGTGCCCCTCACTCCTGCTGTTCCCTCCCCAGGCTCCCCTATTAGAGAGAGGGGCTCCCCAACCTGAGGTCCCAGTCTACCTGCTCAACCAAGGGACCCTCCAGAGTGACCCAGCTGGTGAGCAGACTGTCTACCCTAGGTGGGGGCTGTGCGTGGGGAGTGAGGGCCCAGAGGCAGTGGACAGGACAATGCCTTCCCAGAGTCACCACCCCTGTTCTGGCTTCCACTTTCCCACCTGTAAAATGGGAGTGATGTCTGGATTCCTGGGTTGAAAATAAGATTTTTCCCGGATGCAGGAGTTTGGGGTGGGGCTGGTTGAAGGGGCCCCTCATCGTGGGGCCAAGGCCTGTCCTCTCTTTTCTTCTCTCCCTGACTCCACATGCATTTGTCTCCCCAGGGCCTGCAGGGAGCTCAGTGCAGGAGGTGGATGAGGCCGTTAGAAACCTGCAGCTCTGCCTGGCCCCTGGGCCTCCAGGTAGGAACACCGCCTAGGCCCCGGGGGCTACCCTGTCTGTTTTTTGTGCAGACTTTATTTATTTATTTTTAAAGGGAGAGGAAGGGAGAGAGAAAGAGTGGGAGAGAAACATTGATCAGTTGCCTCGCACACACCCTGGCCGGGGACCAAACCCACAATCCAGGCACGTGCCCTGGCTGAGACTCAAACCAGCCACCTTTTGCTTTGCGGGATGACACGCAGCTAACTGGGCCACACTGTCGGGGTCACCCTGTCTCACAGTCTCTGAGGAAAAGTACCCTGTCTCCATCCAGGTACCCCCGGGGGTATTTCTGGGGCTCCAGGGGGGGACAGGTTTAGGGAGTCTTCAGGACACAATGACTTCAGGCAAGTCACTAAGGCCTCTGTGCCTCAGTTTCCTTCCCTGTGTAAGGAGGCTGATGATAGCGCCAGCTATCCTCGTATGAGATGTCTAGAACTTCCTGAGACCGTGTTCTTGGGTGACTCTTTATTTGGAGTGACATGTTGAGGAGGGCTCTGGGGGGCAGCCTTGTCCTTTCAGGTCTGAGTCCTTATCATTTGTAATGTCGTCCTATCTGAGAGCCAGAGAGGAGACCGAGGGAAACTGGGGAAGGAAATGAGACATCAGGCCTTCACCAACCCTGAACCCTTGTCACAGCCGCGCCCTGAGATAGGTCCCCTCCCCATGTCCCAGAGTCCCAGTTCCCCAAGCCCTTTCTCTCTCCCTTTCCGTGCCCTCCCCAACCCATGTGTCCTGCCCCATCTGGAGAGGGACACTGCCCTGCGTGGAGTGCGAGCCCCAAGCCTCTTCTTTTTCGTGGGATCCATTTTGCTTTTTATTTTATTTTTAGACAGAGGGGAAGGGAGGGAGAAAGAGAAGGAGAGAAACATCAATGTGTGGTTGCCTCTCACGCAGCCCCCACCAGGGACCTGGCCCACAGCCCAGGCATGTGCCCTGACTGGAAATTGAACCCGTGACCCTGTGGTTTGCAGGCCAGTGCTCAATCCGCTGAGCCACACCAGCCAGGGCGTTTTTGCTTTTTTGTTCAGCCTCCCCTGATTGTTAGCAATCAGACTTTAAGCTCGTCTTTAATCAGCTGGAGCCAACTTTCATTTCAATGTTTTAAATAAACAATAAAAGAGAATTTAAGATAACTTTTCAGAGAAGCCACCTCGACAGCTCAGAGTCCCATCTGCCCCTGGCCGCTGGATGTCCCATTTTCCCACGAATGACTTTTTTCCTCTGCAGGATCTGATCCAGCATCCCACACAGCACTGAGCAATTTCTTATTTTTAATACAAATATTTTTAATCAAATAAAGCAAAACCTTACGGTATTTTGGGCGTTACAGGCATTTCAGAATTACTCATTCCAGAGGCCTCCCTGGAGTGATCACATGGGAGTGATCCCCATGTCCCAGTACTCCCCCCACAAGGCAAGAGTTGGTTTTCTCTTTTCTGGACTTTTCTCGATTACTCCTGTGCATCTGCTGCCCCTCCACCCAGGCCCCACCAGGACCTCCATGAGTTCACCTTATTTTTGTGCCCAGCCATGCAGGGACCCCCAAGAGAACAGCGGTCCATCCTCTGGGCCCCCAAGTGGGTGGATTATTCCAGCAAGTATGGCTTTGGCTACCGGCTGTCGGACGGGAGCAGTGGTGTCCTGCTTCGGGATGGTACCCACATGGCCCTGCGCCCCCCAGGGGGGTAAGTGACAGGGCTCCTGTCCCCTTGGGGGCCAGGCTCTCCCCCTGCCTTTCTTCATCCATTCCTCAAGTATTCAAGTATTCAAGTACCTACTGTGCGCACCTACAGGCACTCGCTGCCTGGTATGGAAGAACAATGATAAATGAACAAATTGATTTCAGGTAGAACTTTTCTGAAGGAAATGACTGGGCAAGGTGACAGATGGGGGTGGTGGATGTGGCTCACAATAGCATAGTTGTGGAGGGGCTTTCTGAAAAAGTGACATTCAGGCAAGACATGAAAGGTAAAATGCAGCCTGTTGGGAACAGCATTTGATGCATAGGGAACAGCATGTGCAAGGCACCAAGCATGGAACTGAGCATGGTGGATCTGAGGAAGAGTGGGGACTCCACAGTGAGTGAGGGGGAGATAGGAAGGATGTGAAGTCAGTGCCGTTTAAGGCCACTGTTGGGATTGGGGCAGGAAGGAAGGATCCGACTCACACTTTTAACAAGATCTCTCTGGCAGAAATGATGCAAGGGACCAGCAGGGGAGGTGACTGGACTAGTTAGCTTGGCCATGGCAGTGGCTTGGACTGGGATGGTGGCAGAGTAGAGATGCAAGGGAGCTGGAATCTTGACTGTGTTTGCAGGCGGGAAGGATGGAGTGCCACGGGGTGAGATGGAAAGGTAGCAGAAGGGTGGGTATGGGGGGCGATCAGGATCTCAGTGGACAGAGGTCTGGAACTCAGGAGAGGGTGGGCTCACAGAGCAGGGTCAGTGTGGAGCTGGTCTTCAAAGCAAAAGTCCAAGGGGGTGTTGTTATGTGGGAAGGTGTCCTGGCCTAAGGTGCCCAGGACAGCAGCTGTGACAGCTGGCACCCGGTTCCCCTGCCCTCAGCCAAGTCAGCTATATGCCTGACCGAGGGAAGCTGGAAACATTTGCCCTGAGGGACGTGCCCAGCCCACTGGGTGCCAAGCTGGCCGTCTTGCGACTCTTCGCTGGCTACATGCAGCAGCGGCTGCAAGAGGTGAGGGGAGTGGGGCTGGTGGGGCTGGTGGAGCTGGTGGGGCAGTCGGGACTGGCAGGTGGAGAAACCCTGGCCCTAAGACCCTTGTGGCTGGGTCTGTCCACAGGAGGGGGGCCTGCCTGTGCCCACTGAGTCTGCTAGCCCCAGCCTCTGCCTGCTGCGCTTCCTTGTGTCCCAGCAGGCCTTGCTGCTGTTCTTCAGTGATGGGACCCTGCAGGTGAGCATGGGCCCTCATCCTCAGGAGCCCCTGGGTGGGGGTCAGTGGGTTGGCAGCAGCTCTGTCTCCTGGACCATGCCGGCTGTTCCAGTGCACATTGTTGGGGGTGGGGCTTCAGGAAACAGCTGCCTCCTGGCAGGGGGGCAAAGTATTGACTCCTAATTTCAAAAACTGCAAAATTGAAAATAAAATGTGCCCTGACCAGTGTGGCTCAGTTGGTTGGGCGTCATCCCACAAAGCAAAGGGTTGCCAGTTAGATTCCTGGTCAGGGCGCATGCCTGGGTTGTGGGTTTGGTCTCCAGTTGGGGGCGTGTGAGGGGTGACCAATCTGTGTTTCTCTCTCACATCGATGTTTCTCTCCCTCTCCCTCTCCTTCCCTTCCCCTCTCTCTGTGCATAAATAAATAATTAAATAAAATCCTTTTGAAAAGAAAACGAGTGTAAGTAATGGCAAAATGTAATTTGGGGTCATCTTCGCGGGTGGTTTTGTTTAGCAGCTGTCAAAATGTCATTTCCTTGGAAAATCATTTTTAAGTTGTTTTTCCTGAGAAGTCCTGGCAATTTCTGAGAAATCAGCCAGTTCTAAAACATTTCAAAATAAGTAGTATATAATACTTTCATTATTATTCTTAATTTTTTATTACTTTAAAATTTTTTTACAGTAAGAAAAACAACTCTAGCCGTTCAGACCGGGCGGGGCCACGCCCTGGGCTGGGCGGGGTCTCAGGAAGACAGCACTGTCTCCAAGGCCCCGCGGGACACTGGTACTTGGTGAGGGGCTAGAGGTCTCCAGGTGACAGGAGTAAGAATGGAAGTCTCACTGGGTGACCGTGGGCAGGGAGGGGAGTCCTGTCTAAAAACTCAGTTTCCGCTTCTGTACAGTAGCACTCTGGGTTCGCGACTCTGTGAGTTCCTAGGAGTGGGGCAGCCTCTGAGACCCAGGTCAGACGGCTCTCAGTCTCCTGCCCACTTGTCCTTCCGTCTGTAAGGCCAAAGCTGGGGACAGCCCCAGGAGAACCCTTCTCCTCTTGACCTCGGCTTCTTATCTTTGGCAGGTCAGCTGCAGTGGAGACCAGGTTCAGCTGGTGCTGAGTGGTGGGGGCGAAGAGTTGCTGCTCACGGTCTGGGAACGGGGCCAGCCTCGTATCTCCTACACTCTGGGGATGTTGCAGAGCCACGGCTGTCCCCCAGCTGCTCGCCAGCACCTGCTTCATGCTCTCTGCATGCTGCAGAGCATCTAGCGCCCCCTAGGGTCAGACTGGACCTCTGCATGTTGATGCCTAGGACCCAGGCTCCATTTCTGTTCCTGTTGCTCCAGAGGGGATGCCCTTGCGGGTAGTTGGTGGGGAGCATGCAGGTGCGTGGGAGGTGGGGGTTCTTGCCTCATGGCGTGACTGTTCAACCCAGACTTTTGTTCAGCTTTCATTTTTCTTTCATTAAAGAAAACGTGACCTGTAGCCTGCCGTCTGCCTCTCTTTGGGGGAGTTTGAGGACCTTCAGCAAGGCGGCACTCAAACCCAGTGTGATCTGAGCCCAGCATTCTTTGTGACACAGACAGGCAGGCCAGATTCTCACCAGCACAGAAGTTAGGATCAGAGTGGTGGTGTGGAGTGACCAAAAATCTAAACGTTAGGACAATTATTTAATGGACGGTCAGCGAGAAAATGAACGTTGGGAACTGGAGAGATGGTGGCTTGTGTTATGCGGGGGCAAAACCGCTTGGCACAGCTGTCACCTGCGGTGACTTAGAGTTGGGGGAGGATGTGCTTCCCGGGGAAGCTCCTATTTTTTTTCTCTCCATGGACATACATTTATGTTCCTGTAAAAAAGAACCCATCAGCACACCCTGGCTTCTCCCCTCAACAGTGCACCTGGCTGCACTCCTGGGTCCGTGTGTAAGGAGCTGCCTTGTTTCTTCTAACAGAAGGAGGGATGAAGAAAATCTAGCTTCTCTGAGGAGCATCATGTGTTCGAGGTCCATCCAACGTTCTAGTGAATGTCCGTGCTTCACTCCTTTTCAAGGCTGAGTAATATTCCAGTGTGTGGAGGAACCACATTTTATTTATTTGTTCATTTGATGGCATCATGTTACAAATGACAGAAACCTCCCTCCTAATTTTTATGAGCAGCACAAAGGATTGGCTCCTGACGTTGCAATGTTCAGAAGAAGAGACGATTGCTGGCAAAGCTGGGTCAGGGGCTCAGTTGAAGAATAAGGTCTTCCTCCTGCTTCTCCCTTTCCCTCACTCTTTCTGCATTTCTCTCTCTGCCATCCTTTGTTTTGGCTCTTGCAGCATAGTGACAAAAATGACCCCCGGCAGGTGCTAACACGCTCCCCTGCAAACCCTGGGCAAAGGCAGCAGCCACATATTTCCCATTAGTGCCAGCAAAAGTCCCAGGTTGAAGTTTATTGGCTGGACCTTGGTCACATGACCTCCCCTCACCCCTGAGTCTCCTGGACCCAGAGTAGAGTGTAGCAGGTCCAGAAGCAGGGAGAGTAGATACTGATATCCCATCATCCTCTTGCTTTGCTGTGGTGTATTTCTGATCAACAGATAGTCTTTTGTGTGAAAATGCCATGGTGGGCAACCTGCAAGATGGCCCCACCTCTTGGTGCTCATCCCCTCATGCAGTCGTCTCCGCACTGAATAGGATTGGCCTGTGGAGCCAACAGGGTATCAGCAGTGACAGTCTGTGACTTCTGAGACCAGGCCGTACAGATGTGAGGCTTCTGCCCCACTCCCTTGGACCACTTGCTCTGTGGGGAGCCAGCTGCCATGCTGTGAGGAGACCCAAGGAACTCTGAGGAGGAGCCTACCCGGAGAGGACTAGAGCCTTCCACCAAGAGCGACGTGAGGGAGCATCCTGGGAGTGGCTCCCCCAGCCCGGGTCATGCCTGCAGACCAGCCACCCTGGCCAGCAGCTCAGCTGCAGCTTCACGAGAAACCCTTTGCTAGGACCACTGAAGCAAATCACTTCTGAATTCCTGACCCACAGAAGCTGTGAAAAACATTTCTTGTTGTTTCAAGCCACTCCATTTTGGGGTGACTTGTTACCCTGCAATAATGTACTAATATGCTTCCCCAAACATGGGGAGGACCCAGCCCCATTTCTGTCCAGAACGTTGGTTTCAGGGGAGAAAAAGACAAAACACTGTCAGCAATTTAACTGCCTATCTTGCAAAATGACCTACCTAGAGTATTTATTCCCATCTGTTCGTGGGCGTAGGAACAGCAACAATCTGTGAGAATCGCCCACAACGGTGGTTTATAAACCAACCACAGAATATATTAATTTTGTAACCTCCCAGGCCGATTCTTATTTCTAGGTATAAGAACGTCAAGAGATGGCAAAGTGCCCACGACGCCCTCGCACTGAACCTTTCTGGAATCCTCCTCAGGGAGGGGGTCTGTGAACTGCCAATAAATAAAGTTATTGTTTTGGGGGGTGATTATAAAGGTTGAGCTTAAAGAAATGGCAATGAATCCACTCCAGGTCTGGCCAGAATCTTTTTTTTTTTTTTTTTGGTGAGGAAACGGTGGAGGGCATTTTTAACTTTGAAGAATGAAGGAAAACTTGCCTTAATTTAATTCTACCTTTACCCCTGCCTTTCATCTGAAGCATCAGATGAATGCTGCCTCCGGACCACCTCCTCATTGGTTCACAGGAGCATGTGACACAGATGCCTCCCACAATCACCAGCAAGTAAGGCGGGGCCAAGGCGGCAGCATCCCTTGAGGCTTGTTGGCTGCTGCCCTAGCAACCTAGCGTGATGCCACAAAGCCTGGCAGGGTCCAGGTCCTGCCTGCCCGCATCTGCTTCCCCATCTGTTCGAAGCCACAGAGCTTATCTGGGAGCCAGGGGCTTTCTTCTCCCCATTTAACAGATGAGGAAACTGAAGTATGTGGGTTGCGTCAATATATAAAACTGCAAGGAGAAAATGCAGGTGGCTGTAGGTAGGTCAACCTGGCCACCCTAACCCTTTGGGGAGTTTTTAAAATCCTGATGACTCTAGGGAATTATGCCAAGGGAAAAAAAATCCAATGGTCACATCATGTAAAATTTCATTTATGTAACTTTTTAAAAATTGAGAGAGAGAGAAACATCCATTTGTTGGGATCAAACTCACACCCTTGGCATACCAGGACAACACTCTAACCAGCTGAGCTGCCCAGTCAGGGCCCATTTGTGTAACGTTTTTGAAATGACAACAGATAAGTGGTTGCCAGAGAATTAGAGGTGGGAATGGGTGGAAGTGGAAGAGCTGAGGTTGTAACAGAGAAGCTCTAAAGGTTCTTGTGGTGGGAGATACATGAGCCTACTCAGCTGATACTATTGTAGATAATACAAATACATACACAGGAGAGCAAGTAAAACTGGGAAATCTGAAGTCTGGGTAAGGTAGGTGTCAGCATCCACCCAGGTTGAGATACTGATTTCATTTTTGCAAAATACAATCTTATTGGAGGAGACTGAGCCAAGTGTAAGACAGAGTTTCTGTTATTTCTTACAACTGCAGGGGCGTCCACAATGATCTCAATAAAAACTTCAATTAAAAAAATTCTGCCCTGCCCTGGCTGGCGCAGCTCAGTGGATGGAGCACAGGCCTGCGAATCAGAGGGTCGCCGTTTCGATTCCCAGTCTAGGGCACATGCCTGGGTTGCTGGTCAGGTCCCCAGCTGGGGTGAGAGGCAACCACACATTGATGTTTCTCTCCCTCTCTTTCTCCTTCCCTTCCCTTCTCTCTAAAAATAAATAATATATATATTTTAAGAATCGTTTATGTAATGTCTATAAACAATGACTAGTTTTTTTTTTAAGATTTTATTTATTTATTTTTGGAGAGGAAAGGGAAGGAGAAAGAGAGAGAGAGAGAGAAACATCAATGTGCGGTTGCTGTGGGCCATGGCCTGCAACCCAGGCATGTGCCCTGACTGGGAATCGAACTTGCGATGCTTTGTTTCGCAGCCTGCGCTCAATCCACTGAGCTACACCAGTCAGGGCAATAATAATTTTTAAAATCTTTAAAAAAAAATTCTGCCCTGACCAGGTAGTTCAGTAGATTAGAGCATTGGCCTGATATGCTAAGGTTGTGAGTTCAATACCTGGTCAGAGCACATACAAGAATCAACTAGGGAAATTAAAAAATAATAATAAAACAAATGGGACCACACCAAACTAAAAACTTTTTGCACAGCAAAAGACGCCATCAACAAAATAGAAGGACAATCAAATGGAATGGAAAAATATATTCACCAATACATCTGGTAATGGGTTAATATCCAAAATTTATAAAGAACTTAATAAAACTCAACATCAAAAAAACAAGGGACGCAATTAAAAATGGGCAAAGGACATGAACAAACACTTCTCCAAAGACAACACACAGATGGCCATAGACATATGAAAAGTTACTTAATGCCACTAATCATCACAGAAATGTAAATTAAAACCACAATGAGATATCATCTCACACCTGTCAGAATGGCTATGACCAATAAATCAACAAACACAAGTGCTGGTGAGGATGTGGAGAAAGGGGAACCCTCATGCACTGTTGGTGGGAATGCAGACTGGTGCACACTGTGGAAGCAGTTTGGAGATAACTCAAAAATTAAAAATGGAACTCCTTTTTGACCCAGCAATCTCACTTCTGGGAATATATCTGAAGAAACCCAAAACACTAATTTGAAAGAACATAAGCACCCCTGTGTATACTCATTGCAGCATTATTTACAATCACCAAGATACAGAAGCAGCCCAAGTGTCCATTGGTAGATGAGTGGACAAAACAACTATCGAACATTTACACAATGGAATACTACTCGGTGGTAAAAAAGAAGAAAATTTTATTCTTTACGACAGCATGGGTGGACCTGGACAGCATTACGCTAAGTGAAACAAGCCAGTCAGAGAAAGACAAGTACCACATGGTTTCACCCATATGTGGAATCTGACGAACGAACTGAACCAACAAGCAAAAGAGAGACAGACTCACAGACAGAGAGCAGGATGACAGCTACAGGGAGTGTTTAAAGGGTGGAGCGATCACACAAAAAGGTAAAAGGACTCATGGACGTGGACAATAGTGTGGTGACTGCGGGGGTGTGGGGAAAGATATAAGGAGAACAAATGGTAATGGAAAAAATACAATAAAAATATGTAAAAAAATGAAAACAGCAATCTAGGGAAAAACTATCAACCAGTGAATGAATAAATAAGTGGAACAACAAATTGATATTTCTCTTTTTCTCTCTCTTTCCTCTCTCTCAAAAAAAACCCAAACAAAACAAAACCCTGCAGGTTTCTCAGTAAAGCTAAACATAGATTGCTGTACGATCCAGCAATTCCACCCCTAGGTGCACACCCAAGAGAATTTAAAATAAGCGTTTAAAAATAATTGTGTGGGGACTTCCAGTCAATACGGCAGCATAGGCAGACATGGCTCTCCTCCTCCCACAACCATGTCAAAATTACAACTAAAATATAGAACAACCATCACTCAGAACCATCAGAAATCGAGTTGAATGGAAGGAAGTCTGACAACTACAGAATTAAAGCAACCACATCCACCCAGACTGGTAGGAGGGGTGCAGATGCAGAACACACTTGTCCCACATCCACATGTGGTGGATAAAAATTCAGGAGGGATATCTTGGGAGTGAGGAGTCCCAGTCCCACGACAGGCACCCCAGACCAGGGATCCAGTGCCAGGAAGATCAGTCCCCACAACTGCTGGTTGCAAAACCCAGTAGGAATTGAGTCCATGGAAGAAACTTCTGGACACCCAAGCAGTTCTTCTTAAAGAACCCACACATGAACTCACCTACTCAGACTCACTCCCTCTGGGCTCCAGCACCAGGGTAGCAGCTTGAAAGGCACCAGTGGCATACTGGGAGAAACTGAAGTGTCTGGCATCAAGGCAAGCAGAGGCCATTGCCCCTTTTCTGAACCTTCCCCACACAGAGCCACTGAGCCTGCAAGCTGGTGTCACATCTGAGACTCCATCATCCTGGCTAACACTTTGCCCAGCTCTGGAGATCCCCAGAGACTCTGCCCCTCCCAAATACGGGTGTATCCAAGCTGCTTTTCCATATGAATGAATAGCTAGTCTTGGCTCCTGCTCACAACTTCCTAAATCCTCTCAAACAAGCAACAGCTGGCCTCAGTGAGCTCCAGGCCCAGCACTAGCAGCAGCTAGCCTAGATTCACAGCTTGGCTTCGCCTGGGAATCTCCAAGGCCAGCACAAGTAGCAGCCATCTCAGATTGCTTTACAGCTCAGGCAGAGCAGCCTTGGGTGAAACACAGGTGGGGCCTGATCTAGTCCTGCACCACCCTGGAAACCCCAGGGCCAGTGCACTCAGTGGGAAGCCACAGACGACATCAGAGCACCACCACCCTGCCGCTGCACAGCTGATCCTCCATGGAAGGCAGTGGGTAGTGATCAGTGGTCACAGCCAGTCCTTGCAGCTGACTGGTCTGGGTCCCTCCCATTGACCTGAAAACAGCAACCAAGGCTCTACTATAAGAGGAGAGTGCACCTAGCAGTGTACCCAGGATAGGGGAGGCTATGCCACTAGACCCTACAGGACACTTATTACATTAGGCCATCCTACCATGACATGCTGTCAAAGCAGCTCTACCTAGAAACAAACACAGGGAGGCTGCCAAAACAAGGAGACAAAGAAACATGGCCCAAATGAAAGAACAGATCAAGACTCCAGAAAAAGAACTAAATGAAATGGAGATAAGCAAGCAGATGCAGAATTCAAAACATGGGTTATAAGGATGCTCAAGGAACTTAGCAAGAACCTCAACAGCATGAAAAAGATCCAGTCAGAAATGAAGGATACACTAACTGAAATAAAGAACAATTTACAGCGGGACAGTAGAGTGGATGAATCCAATCAATGATTTGGAACATAAGGAACCAAAAAAAAAAACCAAACAAAAAACCCCAATTAGAACAACAAGAAGAAAAAAACATCCAAAAAATGAGAATAAAATGGGACAGTTTCAAGCATTCGAACATTCGCTTCATAGACATGCTAGAAGGAGGAGAGAAAGAGCAAGAAATTGGAAATCTATTTGAAAAAATAATGAAAGAAAACTTCCCTAATTTGGTGAAGGAAATATAGACAGGCAAGTCCAGGAAGCACAGAGAGTCCTAAACAAGATGAATACAAAGAGGCCCATTCCAAGACATGTGATAATTAAAATGCCAAAGGTTAAAGATAAAGAGAGAATCTTAAAAGCAGCAAGAGAAAAGCACTTAGTTACTTCAGGGAGTACCATTAAGATTGTTAGCTGATTTCTCAAAAGAAACTGTAGGCTAGAAGGGATTGGCAAGAAATATTCAAAGTCATGTAAAGCAGGGACCTACAGCCAACCTTGCTCTACACAGCAAAACTATCATTTAGAATCGAAGGGCAGTTAAAGAGCTTCCCAAACAAACAAACAAACAAACAAACAAAAACTAAAGGAGTTCATCATCACCAAACCATTACTATATGAAATGTTAAAGGAACTTATTTAAGAAAAAGATAAAAACTATGAACAATAAAATGGCAATAAGTACACATTAACAGCACTGGCTGGTGTAGCTCAGTGGACTGAGCATGGGCCTTCGAACTTACCGGTCGCCAGTTCAATTCCCAGTCAGGGCACATGCCTGGGTTGCATGCTGGGTCTCCATTAGGGGGTGTGCAAGGGGCAGCCACACACTGATGTTTCTCTCCCTCTCTTTCTTCCTTACCCTCTCTCTAAAGATAAATAAATAAAATCTTAAAAACCACACATCTACATATCTATCAACAATTGAATCTAAAAAATGAACTAAGCAAACAAGAAGAACAGAGATAGAATCATGGATACAGACATCGATGTGATGGTTGACAGAGAGGAGGGGGTTGTGCAGGAATGGGTGAGGAGGTGAGGGGATTAGAATTACAAATAGGTAGTTACAGAATAGTCTTGGGGATGTAAAGTACAGTGTAGGAAATGGAGTAGCCAAAGAATTTATACTCATGACCCACGGACATGAACAATGGTGGGGTATTGGCTGAGAGAATTGGGGGTGCTGGGTGGAAGGGGGCAAAGGGCAACTGTAATAGCATAGTCAATAAACTGTAATTTAAAAAAATAAAAACAATTGTGTGCTCAACATTCAGAGTAGCCCTGTTCAAATAGTCTGAAGTAGAAGCAAACCAAAATTCCAACAATGGACAAATGGGTAAGCAAAATGTGGTCCAACCACGCAAAGGATTCTTTACCCTAGCCATGAAAAGGAGTGCAGCACCGACATTCTCTGCGTCATGGATGGATCTTGAAAACGTGATGCTCAGTGAAAGAAGGCAGACACAAAAGGCCCTGTGGTGTGTGATTCCATGTATGTGAAATGTCCACAGGCTAGAGAGGGGAAATGGGGGAGGGGTAACTGCTATTAGGAATAGGGCTTATAGGACTAGGGCTTCTTTTTTGGGTACTGGGATGTTCTAGAATGAGATAGAAGTGATGGTTGCATAACATTGAGATATTAATGCCACTGAATGTCACTTTAACATTATAACATGGTACATTTTACCTTGTGTGAATTTTACTGCAATTGAAAAAACTTCAGACCAATTACAGCAGAATCAGGGACTCCAGCTTCTGGTGTTTCTAAAGCCCCTCATCCTCTGTGAGGAGCTGTCCAGTTTGGGGACGAACCACTGGGTTACATCACCCAGACGAGGACACAGCATTGCCAAGGGGGCACGTGTGTAGATGGAGAGCGAAACAAACCAGCTGTGAATAATAACAACACAACCAAGCCATATACATGCCAGCCGGATTCTTGCTACTAAGCCATTAATATCGTAAGTCAAATCATTATGCTGTACACCTTAAGCTTACAAAGTGCCGTGTGTTGATTATACCTCAATAAAACGGGGCCGAGGAATTTTAAGTCTGGTCGTGACACTGCGGCTACATACGTTTCCTAAGCGTCATTGTAGAGAAATGCAGCTGTTACGGAGCCGGGGTGGGGGGTCGGGAAACAGACGGAGGTGAACAGCTGAGTCTCGTTGGAGAGTTAAGCCCCACTTGACACAAACGACGTCAAATACTCTCGCTGTTCAAGCTCCACTGCTGTAACGAGCAGGATGTCATGTGCAGCCGCCGCCACACGGTGGCCACAGAGGACCAGCTATTTTGGCCCTCCATCCTGGACCTTAGTGGGGCCTCATTAGGGAGGGTGCAATTGGTGGTGGGTGGGTAGGGGGGGTGCATAGGGGCAAATGTGATTGAGGCTTTAGGCTTCATCGAGGCTGCTGCCCCTGATTAAACCGACTTCTGGCTGTGGCAATGACCCAGGTGCTCAATCCATATCAACATTTGTGGAATTATTTCTGGTCCACTTAGCCAACTCCCCTCCTCTGTCGCCCATGTTCTGTTAGTTTTGTTCACCTTTACCTGCCAGGGCAGAACTCAGGAGCTGCAGAGGGAGGCTTTCAGGCTTAGGCAAATCAGTGGGTTACTCTTTCCCCGCCCCCTCCCCACCCCGCCCCGCCCCTCCCCGCCCACTCCTCAGAGTTACCAGATTTAGCAAAAATACCGGACGCCCTGTTCAATCTGAATTTTAGATAACACACTGCTGTTAGGCCGAAGGCTGTCCCATGCAATATCTGAGATAAACTGGTACTAAAAAAGTGACTCGTTTAATTAAAATTTACATTAACTTGGAATCTTGTGTCTTCTCGGTTGAACTGCTGCAGCTCGCCACTGGGAGCTCTCTCGGTTGGTGGCTCCTGTGCTCCTGGACGTGTCGCCATCCTTGGGGGAAAGGAGCCCGAGCATGTTTGCCCTGGGCGGGCGATAGAGTCAGCCCTTTCTCCAAGGAGCTGGGGCAACGTTTAACACAGCTGTGTGAGTTTCATATTGTTACTGTAACAAATGACCACGAAGCGTGGTGGCTTAAAACAAGGCAGATTTACTCTGCGCCAGTTCTGGAGGTCAGAAATCCTAAACTCCAGGTGTGGGTGGGGCTGGTCATTCCAGAGGCTCCAGGGAACCGTTTCCTGCCTTTTCCAGCTTCTAGCGGCGCCGCATCCCTGGCCTGTGGCCCCTTCCTCTGTCCTCACAGTCAACAGTGCAGCCTCTTCCATCTGATTCCGACCCTCCTGCCTCCCTTTAATGAGGATCTTGTGATGACACTGGGTCCCCACAGAATCCAGGGTCATCCCCATCTCAGAGTCCTTGACTTAATCCCACCTGCAAAAGCCCCTTTACCATGTGAGGTGACACGTCCACTGGCCCCAGAACCAGAATCAAGGAAGTTTCGGGGGCAGTTATTCTGCCGACCATAACAGCCCATGTGTTGCCTTTGTCTGGTCAGGGGCCTCCACCCACCCCCAACTCTTTTACCGATCTTAGGGTATGGCAGCTGTCTTTCTTCCCTGGCTCTAAAAATATTTCAAGATCTGCCAAGCAAATGGCTTCCCCAGATTTGTCTCTTTTTTGTTTGGGGCTATATGAATTTACATTAAACAGCAGTCCACCTGTCATGCTCAGTAACCCCATGTGGCCGGCAGCTCCTGTAGTGGACAGTATAGATCTAGAAACTTCTCTTCATTGCACAAAGTTCTAGAGGGCTGCTGCCCAATACCACATATGGCTATTTATATTTAAATTCTTTATTATATTTACTTATTTTTAGAGAGAAAGGAAAGGACGGAGAGAGGGAGAGAAACATCAGCATGTGGCTGCCTCTTGTGCGCCCCCTACTGGGGACCAGGCCCATGACCCAGGCATGTGCCCTGACTGGGAATTTAACGGGCGACCCTTCGGTTTATAGGCCAGTACTCAACACACTGGGCCACACCAGCCAGGGCTGTTTATATTTAAATTCTGTTGGCTGCTAAAGTCCAGTGTGAGCCAGTGTGGCTTCTTCTTTTACGTGGAAGGGTCCAGGGGGGAGGTGGGCTGTGCTGAGTCCATGAACCAACGGAAACAAGTGACAAAGAAGTGAGAGCTTGCACCCAGGACATGAGTCAGGCCTCAGTCTCCAGCGTCCCTACGTCCCTACATATGCCAAGGTATGGAGAAGCTATTTGCATAGGGTACTTGTTTTTGATGCAAAAAAACAAAACACTTCCTAGCTCCCTGGCCAGGAATGTGGTCCCTGTAGGTGGATATGAGTTTGAGTTACTCCAACTCTCAGTGGCTTAAACAAAGAAGGAGGGCTTGTTGGCACTCCAAACTGAGAGGTGAGATGGGCCGCCTTCAGACAAGGCTGAATCCAGGACCTCAAACAGCAGGCTGCAGAACCTACCACTGGCCGCTCCTCGGCTCACCCTGAGGGCCTCAGCCGCTCCAGCCTTCCTCTTATCAGCTTCACAATCCCCCAGCAGGGAGTGCGCACAGTCCTCAGATGTTTCTGGAAAGTTCCAGGACAGCACATCCTCAGACCACGGGGGTGACAGCCCCGCTCCCTGCTTTGGGACCCCACTACCGTTTACTAACTATATCTTTCAGAAACCCCTTGAGAGCTCTCTGGCCAGACTGGACTTGGGCCTGCACCCTGGGCCTGACTCCCCTGTGGCCAGTCATCAGGCTGCCTCATCGCTCTGTGCCCCTTGCTGAGCTCCCAGGCACCCTGGGTGAGTTTATTTTTAAATTATTCTTTTAAATTTTTTTAGAGAGAAGGGAAGGGAGAGAGGGAGGGAGAGAAACAAGTGTGGTTGCCCTGCAACCCAGACATGTGCTATGACTGGGAATCGAACCAGTGATCCTTTGGTTCATCAGTCTGATCCACTGAGCTACACCAGCCAGGGCTCCGCCCCCCAACCCAGGGAGTTTTGGTGAGCTCTTCTCTCCCCAAATTACAGCAGCAAACTGACAAGCTGCCTCACCCAGGGCTGTTAAAAAGCAAAGCTGACCTAAGATGGGCCTCAGTTCCTTGTGGGGCCCAGGCCGCCCCCCTGCACCCCGCCATTGTGCCCAGTCCCTTTGGACCCCTGACTTGGGCTCCAGCCCGCACCTCCTTCCCAAGAACTCACTCCTACCCACCCCGGCCCCTCAGCCCTCGGGAGCTGCCCTTTCTCTTTGTGGTCTCCGCAGCCTCACCTCCGTGCTGCCTCCGAGGCCTGTTGTCGTCCGGCTGTGGCCTGACGTGCCCCAGATCACCTGGGGCCATTGCAGCCATGTCCAACCACTGAGCTTTGGGCTGGGCCCAGGTCAAGCATCGCCCACCCACCCATACTGGCCTCCCATGACTGCCAGAGGAAATTACCGGAGTGGGCAGTTTTAAAAAATTGGCATTTTTTCTCTCACTGTTGGGGAGGCCAGAAGCCCAAAAGCAAGGTGTGGCAGGGCCATGCTCCCTCCTAAAGCTCCAGCAAGGGTCTTTTCTGCCTCTTCCCAATTCTGGGGGCTCCAGGCTTTTCTTGACCTGTGGCCTCATCACTCTGATCTCTGCCTCGTCATTGTCACATGGCCTTTTGTGTATCTGAGTTGGAAATCCCTCTGCATGTCTGTCTCTCCTCCTCTGTCACAAGGATACTCGACTTTAGGGCCATCCTAGTCCAGGATGACCTCATCTCACGAGCTTTAATTATGTATCTGCAAGAAACCCTTTTCCAAATAAAGTTCCAATCACAGGTTCCTGGGGACATATCTTGTGGGGCCACGATTCAACCCACTCAACCCCCAAGCCTCACCAGAGTTAGGAGTGTGGACATGGGATCACCCCGTTTTACAAATGAGGAAATTCCAGGCAGGGGTGAGCTAGAACCCCTCATCTTTGTGGCTCTCCCTGAGACCTGCCCCATGCCCCAAAGCCTGGGACAGGGCCAGCCCTTCACATGCTTCCGCTCTTAGCCAGAGGACCTAACGTGACTGCCTCTCACTGGGTTCATCGCCCTTGGGGATCCCTGTCCATCTGTGTTTTTTCTCTCTTCCTGCTGCCCCACCTGGCCTGTTGTCCCACGCTCCTTGCTTCCTCTTGAAAGCCCCTCAGCCTGTCTGCCTTCCTAGCTTGCCAAGGGGACAGTCCCCAGGCCCCTCCTCAGGCCAGCAGCCTGTGAGGACAGTTTTCCCCGGGCCCCTCCCTGTCACCATATTTCACATTCCACCTTCCCGTCTTCACTCCAGAGCTTCCTTCCCTGCTTTGGAACTTAGGTGGCACCTGACTACTGATGGTCCAACCTCTGCCCACCCCCAAGCCCGTCCTCACCTCCATGCCCACCTGGCCCTGAACTCTGCCTGGCAGTCTTATAGGCCAGGTTCCAAGTGGAACTAAGGGAGTGGGGTATGCCTGTGGCTCATCCCTCAGACATCCTTCGGGGACTGTGAGGTGACAGAACCCCAGACCTCAGGACCCCCATTTGCACAGCATGGGTGGATCCCATCCTGTGAGAACCGGAAACCCCACGGCACACCATGGAGCTAGGCAAGCCCCTCAAGAAGGGACAGCCTGGCATGGCCACCTTCACAGTGGCCTTAACTGACCCCATGGTTGGCAGACATCAGGAATGGGGAGGACCTGGGCCTGGCGGGCCCACCTTCCTGGCAGACTGACGCCCTCCTCTGGAGCAGGGCACAGCACCTGGCTTGCAGGGGAGCCTGGAATGGGGGTATGCTAAGCCACATCCCTGTCTCTGGAAGATGAAAGGGGGGGAGCTGAGTCTGAGTCCCCCGCCCAGACCTCCCACGCCCGCTGGCCCCACACCACATCAGAGCTCAAATGTCATAAAAAGACTTTATTAAGAAGGCTTTGGAGTCAAAAAATAAAACTCTTGATACAATTTTCTGAACCCTTAAGTCAGCTCAGCAAATATATAATCAGTAATTTAGCTGCGTAAGATTAAAGGTCCGTTACTTTAAAATAAAATATATTTTAGTTCTTAAAATTTATTCCATAAAGTACATATTTCCCTATAAATTTGCTACATATACACAAGAGGTAAAAAGTAAAAGTTAAAAAAAAACAATTTAAAAAAATTTAAAAACGGACAACATAAACCACAGCAGAAGGGGATTAATAATCAAAAATTAAAAAAAGTTAAAAATTTCTGGTTGGGATGCTCCTTGCGCCAACCCCCCTCGGCGTTCGTGGGGCTGAGCTACAAAAGGGTGACCAGTTAGCCCCAAAAAGGGAATGAAAAGGGAGTAAAAATGTCACCGTCTTCCAGGTGGAACTTTCTGCAGAGGCTAAGACCACACAAAAACAACACTGTCAGATCAGAAATCTACTTCATAGAAAAGGACAACCGATTGTTGTAAAAATCTTTTTTTTTTTCCTTAAAAAGATCACCCCGGGGTGGAGGTGTGTCTCAAATAAAAAGTGCAACAGACCTTTTCTCTCTGGTTTATTTTAACCTGTCAACTCAATACTGCTATTTGTTAAGAACTGAGGTGTCACTGGGCTGCTGGGTCGCCGTCTCCATGCCTGGGACTGGAGTTAAAGCTCGTCTGTAAACACTGGCCACACTGCCCCGACCCCTCTTCCCCTGGCCTGCCCCTCTACCCTCCCTGCCCATCACCCCTCTCTTCCCCCACCCCGGCCTAGAGCACATGCCCACTCCAGGCTCCTACAGATGGCCCCATGGCCGCGGGCGCGGCGAGGTGACTCGTTAGGAAAAGATATGAATGGCCTGGGTGGCGGGCGTGCGGCAGGCAGGGCACTCAGGCTCACTCTTGCCGCAGATGCGCACGGCACAGTCCATGCAGAAGAGGTTGTGGCCGCAGGGCACCAGCGCAGCCATCACCTCGCCCTCTGCGCACACCACGCACTCCCGCACCAGCGCCGGGCCAGGGGCAGTGGAGGCCACAGGCGCTCCAGGCCCCGACGATGCTGTGGCTGAGGGCTTGCGGCTGCTTTCCGAGGTGCTTGAGTCCAGAGGGGAGCACGAGGAGGCCGAGGAGCTGCTGGGCAGTGAGGTGGCCGTGGAGAAGCTGCTGCTACTTGAGAAAGATGACAGGGAGCCCTGTGGGGGCCGCCAGGGCAGGGCGCCCACCGGGTCAGGGGGCCCTCGGCGGGCCATTGGGAGCTCCAGGCCCAGGCCACCAGGGTCAGGCAGCGTGGGGGAGTGTCGCGGGGTGCCAGCCCCGCTGCTGCGCCGGACACCGGGGGCGGGCGGCACAGGGGCTCCATTGACCGCAGAGCAGCTGCTGAAGGCGGGCATGGGTGCAGTGCGCTCAAATGGGGCCCAGATGGTGGCTGCTGCGGGCACTGTCAAGTCCAGCGCCAGGAAGTCAAAGCCAAAATCGCAGTCCTCGGGCACAGGTGGCCCTGTGGGGGCCCCTGGGCCATCCCCACCGAAAGTGAAGCCCCCATTGCCGGAGCCGCCATAGGGGCTGGCGGGGCCCGTGTCTGGCACCGGTGGTCCCCCGCGGCTGCCTGGGTAGAAGGCCTCGGGCCCCCCTGGGGCGCCCAGGGTACTGTCCCCACGGAGGCCAGTGGTGGGCAAAGGGGGCCTCCGCCCAGGGTTGGGGGCCTTGGCCCAGAGGCCTGCAGCTGCCCCGAGCAGATCCAGGCAGACGTCTGTGCCATTGGCATGGAAGTCACTGTCGGGGCCGGCGTCGGTGAATGCACCAGTGCGCAGCGTGATGTGAGCCTCAATCTCCTCGCGGGCCCGGTCTACGTTCTCGGGCATGCCCGTCACAGCGAATACCGGCTCCTTGTCACGTCCGGGCGTCACGATGTATGTGTGCGTCCGCTGTTGGATGCGCTTGATGGTAGCACCCTTGGGCCCTACTACCAGCCCCACCACGCGGTAGGGCACCCGCACTTGGATGGTGGTCTGTCCTGGCAGGTTGGGTGGGCCTTGCCCAGTGCCAGGCAGCCCACCTGCCTTGCTGCGTGTAGCACGAATCACAGAAAAGTGCTCCGCAGCAGACAGGATTTCACGCTTGGCCATCTCCACGTCCTCCTGGCGGCCGGTCACAATGAAGACAGGCTCCTCCCCACGCACCGGGGTCTTGATGTAGGTGTTTGTCTTCGCACGCAGAGCCTTGATCTTGCACCCTGGAGATGGGGGGGGGGGGAACATGATGAGGACAGGACCCCTCCCCAGGACAGTCCTTCTCTGGCAGCAACTGTAGGGGCTACCCAGCTGGGATCCCCCACCTGTGGGTATATCCCTGCAGGATTTAATCTCAGACACACCACATCCTACCCTCGGACCCCAAGACCTGTTTCCCCTCTGGTGCTAGATGCCCCTGGGGTTGGGAAAAAGCAAGACAGTAAGGACTCTGTTGTAGCTTGAATAGGATCCCCCCTAAATTCATGTCCACCCAGAACACCAGAATGGACTCTGATTTGGAAGTAGGGCCTTTACAGATGTAACTAGGGTGAGGTCGCACTGGGGTTGGGTGGGCCTGAATGCAAGAGGAGGGACACACAGAGGAGACAGCCATGTGACAAGAGAGGCAGGAGTTGCAGTGATGTGGCTACAAGCCAAGGGACACCAAGCACTGTTGGCAGCCGCCAGAAGCTGGGAGAGGAAGCGTAGGACAGACTGTCCCCTAGAGCCTTCGGAGGGAGCACAGCCCTGCCAGCACCTTGACTTCAGATTTCCAGCCTCTGGGACTGAGAGAGAATTAATTTCCATTGTTTCAAGCAATTCAGTTCATTATGCCAGCCCTCAGGCACAAATGCAGACCCTCTGACACCGACTCCCCATCTGACGGGGGAAAGGGAGGCTCAGACTGTGTGAGCCACCTGTTCTTTTCTTCTGACCAAACAACACTCCCAGCCCAAGGGAAGCTGAAGTCTCAGCCCAAAGTCAACTCCTGGCCTGAACTCAGGATGCCTCCAAAGGTCTTGGCCTCCGAGAAATGCTCAGGGATACTCGGGGACGTGGCACCGTGGCTTCCTGCTGCCTGGGCCGAGTTCGGGGTCGCACCCTGTGGAAGGGCGAGGCCCGCTGTTCAGGGTCTGATAGGGGTGCCTGCCCAGGTGCCTGATACCCACACCCTCAGGGCCTTTTGAGACACCGGCTGTCCAGGCCTAGGAGTCTGGGGGACGCCCCGGCCTCAGGCTCGGGGAGGCTACAGGGACGCAGGGATGTTGTGTGGATACAGAGGCGGCGCTGAGGGGAGTAACAGTGTCACTAACTTTGCAACAGGAGATACAAGCTATCAGGACCAGCGCGTCTGCCCTGGGGGAGGGGAAACCACAGAGATGTGCCTAGGGCCGGGGGCTGCACATCCTGGAGGTGACCGGGCGCGTCCAGGGGCAGCCTCCCTGTGATCCCAAGGAAGATGGCGGTCACCCTGCAATCCCCCAGTGTCGGCCAGGGCTTTAAGCAAAAAACAGGGAGTGTAAATTGGGGTCAGAAATCTCTGAGTGAGGGGCTGCCTTCCTACCATCTCCAGGCCCCACATCCTGGCTCTTCAGCCACTTTCTCTGCCACAGTTGTGTCTCCTCAAGGGCACCTCCTAAACTCACTCTGGCCCCCTAAACCCACCCTGACCTGTGGCTGCCTCCACTTCTGCTATGATGGTCCCCTCCATACTTGGCAGATCCCGCCCCGCCCCACCCCCCCACCCCCCGTCCTGGCCATGCTGTCCCCCTACATGACCTTTTCCACTTGAAACATTGTCCTCACCACCCTCACCCCCAGTCCTCTCCCTTCTCTGCATCAAATTGCAGCCTGGTGCCCCTTCCTCCGGGAAGCCCAGTGACTGGGCCTGGCCCCAGCACACACTTTCAGAGTGTCTCTTGATACCACATCTGACTTTCTGAACTCCCTGTGGCCAGGGGACTGTGTGTTAAGGGCTGGTAAACCGGGGATTACCCTGGGCCCTTGAGGAAAGCTTCCTGTGTCTCAGTTTCCTCATTCATAATGGGAGGGCTGAAATACCCAGCCTCAGATTTTGGGCTGCACCGTATAGGCTGTGGCTCCAGGTAGACACCCTGCCCCTGACATGTGTGTTTCTAGAAGAGACACAGTGGAGGAGAGGGAAACGAGGCGGCCTAGAGAAGGGCAGGGGATTCACTGAAGCTGGGGTAGGAGACACAAGCCACAGACGACCCCCTCCCCACCACCGATCCTTTGCACAGATGAAGAAGCGGGCCTCCCCAAGCGCAGGGAGCTGGCCACACTGTGAGACTCAAAGGCAATGGGCCCCTCAGGTGGGTCAGGGCAGGAGAGGGACCATGCAGCTACCCCTTGGGTGGAGCCCTTAGTGGCCAGGAGGAGCCCAACTTACTGACTGCACTTCAGCTGTGACACCTGTTGGCTCCCAAAGCCAAACTGTGTCAAGACTCCAAGAGGGGGGCAGAGTTTGGGATGGTGGGATTACCCAGTCCAGAAAATCGGGGGTCCGTGAGTGCCCCTGCCCCAGTGGGGACGAGACAGTGTGACAAGAGTGGGTGGTGACAAGGGGCTGAGCCCCATGCCTGGGGAACCCTGGGGGCCACTGATGATAGGTGGGCAGAGGCTGAAATGCAGATTCCTGGGCACCCCCCCAGGATGCCAGCTCAAGAGAGCCAAGTAAGCTTGGGAATGCGGTCACAGCCCTCCAGGGCGGCACTGTCCTGCCTCAGGCCCTAGCAACCCCCACTTCACTACAGCCAGACCCTCCCCTCCAAGTGGGGAGGCTGAGGGCCTCCAGGAAAGCCTAGTACACGGGGCCAGGGGGCAGCCCTTTGACTCCGAGCACTCACATGACTCCGTTCTGGGGTCCAGTTCTGGGGCCAGACCCTTCGAGCACCCATAGCCTACGGTAGCCAACAAAACCCCGAGGCAGTGAAGGGAAGGAAGACACGGGCCAGGGAGCGCTCCAGCGGAGGGAACTGCGGGGCAGAGCTCGGGAAGCAGGACAGGGCCAGGACAAGTCCACGCAAACAAGCAGGGCTAAAGTGGGCCGCAGTCCTGGATGGGCCACGTCACACTAGGGTGGTCTGGGGGAAGCTGGCTGGTCTGTGACCTAGGGACATGGAAGGCTCCCCCACAGGCAAGACAGGTCTACACCTACCCAAATAAGAAGCCCTTGATCCAAGTCACGGGCATCCTTTTCTTTCTACACCCCACGATGCATAGATAATACCACCAAGGCGTGGACCCCAACACCCCAGCAGTGTCCCTGGCTGCTGGCAAGAGTGCCTGCGGGTTTGGGGCCAGGCCCAGGGGCAGAGGAGAATGGACAACAGGGGACAGTCCCAGGCCACCATCCTCAGCCTGACAACAGCAGAGACGGGGGAGACCCAGGGGCTGCCAGTCCATGCCCTGCCTTCAGCATCTTCATTCACTCACTCCTGATGGTGCTGCAGGTGCTGTGCTGTGCACGGTGCCGATGACCCGACGTGACCAAGCTCAGCACTGGTCACAGACATGAACACCGACTAGAACTGGGTGCAGGGCATGAATGGCAAGGGGGAAGGGCATGGGCCCAAGGTCACTCTCACGGCCAGTGTGCACCAGCCTCCCAGATGGCCTGTGCTAACTGGCCGGAGGGAGTGGCACATTCCACATCCTTTCAAGTCCCTACTTTTCATGTCTATAGAATGGTGCTCCCTCTCACTGCCAATCCCCCTCTGCTGCCCACTACCACTCCCTGCAGGGCAGGCAGAGCCAGTGAGAACCAGGCTTCAAACCCCAGCCCTGCCCCACCTCTGGCAGCCTCTTCTGCTTGTGCCTTCTTGGGGAAGGTCAGCCCTGGACCTGGGATTTGACAGAAAAGGATGAATAATTGAGGACAGGCTGTGCCCCTTGCATTGGGGAGAGCCTGATCAGTAAGAAGGAGCAGGTTCAGTGTCCAGGGACCCATAGAGTGGAGAGTGGATAGGTAATGAGGAGGGAAAGGAGTGGAGCTGGGGTAGTCTTCCAGGGTGTGCTTGAGAACCGAATGGGAGAAGATGGGAGCCACAGATGGTTCTGGAGCTGGGGCAATACACCTGTCCTGGCATCCACACTCCTCCCCTGGTACCCTGCATCCCAAATGGGCGGCCTTAAGAATCCACACAAAACCCCCGAAGGAGGTGCTGTTCCCTCATTACAGAGAGGGGCTCTCATTTACTCAGGGTCACAGAGCCACCCCAGCCTGGGGGGTCTGCCATACCGCCAAGGGTATGCTTTGCTGTCTACGACCGCCAAGAATACAGGCTGGCACACAGTAATTGGGTGCCAAGTGCACACCCAAGAGGTCAGATGAAGCCTGGGGCCCCAGGCTCACTCCTCCCCACCACTCGGCCTGGGGCTACAGGTTCGCATGCCCTCTGCCTGGTTCCTATCACCACACATAAGACACATGATGGGGCACGAGGCCTCTCTGGAAAGGCCCTCAGGTGCGAGACCACACCTAATCATGCAGAACAAGCCCGAATGCTCTACCACACAACAGATCAGCCTCATTATTCTGGGCAAATGCTCCCCATGCATCAGTATCCATGCTTGCCCACCAGCAGGCTTCTGGACGCTCAATACATGGCAACTATCTTGTTACATGTCCCAGTGCAGTTATGAGGGGCAGGGGAGGAGAATTGGGGACCCTACATAGGAAGGTGGCAACAGGGTGAAGTGGGACTGTCCTGCGTGAGTTTAGCCATGCCCGTTCCTGGAGGCAGTCAGCAGGGCTTGGAGTGTAACTGTCATCCTCCCTCTCTTTCTCCCCTGATGGAGAGTCCCAAGGCCCAGCACCACACCTGGCCCACCTTATGTCCACATGTAGAAAGGACAAGTGAATGACCAGAAGGCTTGCTGGTCAAGCCACCCCACCCACCTGGAACTAGCAGGGAGCTATAACCAGAGCATCCTTGTGGCCCTCTCCTTGTGGCAGCAGTGAAGGTAACAGGTTATCTTATAATTCAGGCCGCCCCCACCCCCACTCTCCTCTGGCTCCTGTTCCTGAGGGCCCAGAAGCTGGGATCCACCCCAGACTCAGTGTCCTTTGGCACCACCTAAAGCCCCGCCCAGGCCCCACCCCAAGTTCTAGAACCTGGCTGACCACAGGAGGCCAGCAGGGAGGAGGGAGGTGTGGGCAGAAAGGCAGGAGAAAGTTGAGGAGGTGGGCAGGCAGCTAACAGGGTGGGTGGGTATGTGGGCACTGCCCACCACCCTCTGCCCGCCCCACAGCTCCAGGGCCAATGAGCGGCGGCCAGCCTGATGTCACACTGCAAATCTCAGCCTAGCTCTCTAACAAAGAGAACAATGGGGTGGCCACAGGGACACTCCAGTAATGCCACTGAGGGGACCCACATACCCGGGGCCTGTTGCCCGCTCACATGCCAGGCCTCAGCCATAGGGTTGGACCCCAGGAACCGCTTTTACAACTAGTACTTCCACGCGCCCCCAAATTCCTGACTGAGCTGAGAGCAGGGTGGGACCCTCTCTCATCCTGTCCTGTCCCTCCGTACCAGCAGGGTCCCCAGTCTGGCAAATCCTGATGTTCTCCCTTTGTGCGGCCAAACTTCGCTCATGATACTGCCTGAGCTCCCCCCAGCCCCTCCACCCTAGTTGGCCCGCCCCGTGTCTGTTCTGGGTGTGGAGTGCTCACCACCCAGCTGGGCCTCTGGTCCCCAGGATGGCACAGCCCAGGGCCTGGGCAGAGGCGCTGCACACAGGGGACCTTCCGGAATGGAGACGCCCAGACAAAGGCAGCGGCGGGCCCGGAGCGCGGGCTGCGCCCAACTTTCTCTCGCAGCTGAAGGCAGGACAAAGGCGCAGACACAGTCCGCCACTGAGGCCAGAGCCCACGCGGGGCGTGGCCTGGGTCTGGCGTGCGGCCGCGGGGCTGGACTGGGACGGCCCTGTGCCCAGAGCAGCAGCGCAGGGACCCCTGGGGCTGCGCCCCCCGACGGCGGCCACTCACCCTGGCGACCCACGATCTCCGCGACGTGCTCGGAGCTGGGTACGGGCACGCATTCGGTCATATTCACGCTCTTCTTGCGGCTGCCAATCACGCTCATCTGCTCAGCCAGCAGCGTCGGGGGGCCCAGGGCTGCGGGGTGGGGCGCGAAGCCCGCGAATACATCGGGCGGGGACGGCCGCGGCGGCGGCGGTGGGGGGCTCACGTTGGGCTCCAGCAGTGGCAGCGGGCCGGGGGCCACGGCCACCACGGGCGCGCCCACCTCCGGTCCGTCGGGGGGCGTAGGCTCTGCTGTGGCCCCACCGTCCACGCCCCGAGCAGCCGCCGCGCCATCCCCGCCGCCCGCGGCAGCCCCCTCTTCGTCCTGGTCGCCCGCGCCCCCCAGACCCAGCACCGAGAGCTGGTTCAGAGCCAGGCGCAGCGCGGCGGCCGCGTCGTCGGGCTCGGGCGGCGGCCGGGGCGCGGGAGCGGCCTCCTCGGCGGCCTCGGGCGCGGGCGGCGGCGGGGAACCCGGGCTGGGGTCCCCGCCTGCCGCCGCCCCGAGCCCGCCGCCGCCCGTGCTCCCACCGCCGTCGGGCTGGCCCAGGGAGCAGGACATGGCGCTAGCGCTCGGGCCCGCTCCCCTGCCTCTGGGCCGCCGGCCGCCCGCGCCGCCGCCGCCGCCGCCCGCGCCGCCGCCCTCCGCCTCTGAGAGCTCGGCCGCCGGCCGCCGGCATCCAGCGGCGGGGCGGGAGCGGCGGGGGCGCGGCGGCGCGGGGCTGCTCGAGGCCGCGGGAGGCGCGGCGGCGGCGCGACTCTGCTCGCTCTTAGGCGGCAGCGGCGGCGGCGGCGGCGGCGGAGGCGGCGGTGGCTGGGCTCTCGGCGGCGTCGGCGGCGGCGGCGCGGACGCTCCTTCCCTCCCGCCCTCCCGCCACCCTCCCTCCAGCCGCCCGCCCCGCCCCGGCCCCGCCCCCGTGACGCGCGAGCGGCCAACAATGGGGCGCCGATCAGGGCGCACGCGCGAGGTGGGGCGGGGCGCGGTCACATGGGCGCTGGCCACCGGTGCCGCGAGCGCCGGGGTGAGTCCTGTGCGCTTGCAGGTGCAGGCGTGGCTGCAGGTAGGTGCCTGCGGCGCCCCGGGATTGGAGATCGCCCTCTTTTCCCTTTCCAAGGGCCCCACTGTGCCCCAAGGCACTCCGCCCCGTCCCTGCCCCAGGGCCGGGGTCCCTCCCACAAGGCTCCTCAGGACCCGGCCGGCCTTCGGACTCCTGTCCCCTGTTCCAGCACGTTCCTGGTTCCCTTGGGCCCCTAGGGAGGTCACGGGCACCCACATCCCCCCTGCACAGACTTCGCCGGAGCCTGAGATCTCTCCATGTGGGTGGTGCTTCCGGGCTTGGGCTGGTTTCCACCGGCCAGAGCCCTCGGAGGTGAAGATCCTCTTCACGGGTACCTGGAGCCCAGTCCTGTGGGCTTCCAGAGCTGTGCAGCATGCCCAGTTCCAATGCCACCCTGTTCCCGCTGTCCTTCCAGCTGCTTTGCTCCTTTGGAATGAACGAGCCCTCCGGTTTTCCCGAGGGATTTCTCATAATACATGGGCTGGGAGCAGGAGGATCCAATGGGGCTGCCCACCCGAGTCTTCAAGGGTACGCCGTCTGGGTCCCTGGTTGGTTGGCTGTCCCCTCTCCTGTTGTCTCCAACTCCATGTAGTTCCTCAGCCAAAGCTGTCCGCAGCTGGACTACCAGTCACTTCTCCCCACCTTCCCAGGTAGGTTCCCCTTCCTGAATCAAAGCCCTCACTACCCTGTCTTGGTCCCTGTGCCTGACCCTTCCCCACCCTAAAATGGCTTTCCTGACCCTGGGGCCACACCCAGCCTAAGTGCTTCCCTTGGGAGCACCGGATCTGAGTTGGACCTGCTGTAAATGCGTATTGAGTGAGTGACAGAAGGCAGTTGGAGATCATCTACCCCAGCAGCTCAAACTGTTCCCTCAGACTCAGAGGGTAGGAATGGTGTCCAGGATCCAAGGCGGGGCAGAGATAAGGGAAGTGTTAGGTAGGATGGATGGCAAACCAAGGCAGGGAGGGGGAGGGAGATACATCTCACCCACTAACTCTGCTTCTGAGTCTGCGCCAAATGTTTGAAACATGGCGAGAAACACCATGCTAGCACAGGAGGAGGGGAGCCCTTAAGTTCCGAATGTATCGTTCCCACTATCTGGGAAAGAAAGCCTTTGAAACCGTGTGTTCATCCCAAGGTCTAGGAGCGGTTAGAGGAAGGGGTCCACAGTGCTCACAGAAGAAACCCATGAAAGAACTGCTTAATTGACTGTCTCTGGTCACTGTTTTATGAGGGGGTCCTTAGTGCTTACAGAAAGTAAATAACTTTGGGTAACTGCCCCAACTTTAACTGCTTCCTGTCATGTATCTATTTTACAAGATGACCAGATGTATGCCCTGGCCTGCGCTGCCAACCAAAGGGTCGCCGGTTCAATTCCCAGTCAGGGCACAGGCCTGGGTTGCAGGCCAGGTCCCCAGATGGGATGCATGAGAGGCAACCACACATTGATGTTTCTCTCCTTTTCTCCCTACCTTCCCCTCTCTCTAAAAATAAGTAAATGTTTAAAAAAAAAATGACCAAATGTGGTCTGGAGCAAGGTAAGAATTCTGGGCTGACAAACCCCTGACAACTACCTGTTTGGGTAGTCACGTCCCTGGTGGAAGCTGGCACCACCTTTACCCACCAATCAACACACAGCTCCCCAACCCCATCCCACAACTGTGTAAGTCCTCAGGACAAGGAACCCGATGCTTCTGCCTCCCTTGCTTTTTGCTGCCCAAGCCTATGCCTCTCACCTCCACCATGGCAAGGCCCATACTCTTCCATGAGAAGGCATCACTATTAAACTTGACTTGCACACTAATAGACTTGCTGATCTGTAGTTCTTTACAATGTAGGCAGGAAGAACCTAGTAGCTTAGGCGTGTCTCTGTGGTGGGCTGAATAGTGCCCCTCCCCCAACACACACTCAACCCTAATCCATGGGATCTGCAGACATGTCGCTTCAGTTGGCAAAGGTGGGATTAAGGGTCCTGAGATGGCGTGACCTTGGATTCTCCCAGGGGGCCCAGTGTCTTCACAGGGTCCTTATAACAGAGACAGGAGGGTCAGAGTCAGAGATGGAAGAGGCAGCACTGCTGGCTCTGAGGATGGAGGAAGGGGCCACAAGCCAAGGATGCAGCGCCTCTGGAAGCTGGCAAAGGCGGAAGCCAGTCTGCACTAGAACCGCTGAAAGAAGGTTTAGCCCTGTGAAGCCCATGTCGGGCTCCTGACCCCAAAACTGTCAAAGAATAAATGCATGTGCTTTAAACCACAGTTTATGGAGATTTGTTCTGGCAGCCACAGGAGGGAGGCTCGCATGAGTGAGGAGGCATCCACCAGAAGGGGGGGTGAGCGGCAGGGGTGCAGTGTGGCTCAGAAACCTCTGCCTGTCTTGGGCTGAGGGCAGCCAGGCACGGTAGAGACAGGGAGGTGGCTCAGGGTCCGTGGTGCAGATACTCTTAAACTCTTGGCTCAGAAACCCCAGCACCCTTGCCTCTGGGGGTCTCACTGGGGTAAGGTAAGAATTTATGAGGACCCTCAAGCTTGGAAGGGTGGCTCAGTGTCAGGACAGGCTCTTCGGTGTGAGGGCCCTATGATAGGGCCGAAGCATTCCATTCTCACGAACCAGTGAGGCACTGGGACCCAGGCCAGTCCTGCCTTCTGAAATCCTGAGGTTAGTGGCAGCTTAGGGCCTCTCAGTGGCCAGAGGTAGGTCACGGTCAACTGCATGAGTGCTGGAGTTGTGGAGACCCAAGTTCTCAGGCAGGTCTAACCCTTTTCCAAATAGTGTCCTTGGACAAGTTGCTAACCTGAGCCAGATTTTTCCCTCTGGAAGCTGGAGCCAGTTCTGGTGGGTGGGCAGGGCTAACTGCAGAATAGAGAATGCATGTGGAGGGGCCACTCAAGAGAGTGGGAGGGCAGGGGAGATGGACAAACAGACTCCATGTAATGGGGATGAGGAGGGTGGTCCAGGCCACCAACTATGGGATGTGGAGAGGATTAGGGGGCTGGACAGGGTTTTTGTAGCTCTTGTACCAGCCTTTAGGAAAGAAGCTAGCAATGGCCACTTGAATTGTACTAGCCTGGTGCTGCAGAAGCCCTTGGGAATCTGCTAGGGGCAGCAGGGCCAATTCAGATCTGAGGCCTGGCTCAGCCTTGTCCCTATGAGCCTAGCCCTGGGACTCCACCCAGCAAGTACAGGAGCCCCATGTCTTCTGGAAGTCTTCATACCTATGCTAACAGTGCTGGGACCTGACTGTCACTGTTAAAAGGCTTGAACCTTGGAGTCCCTCTTGGGGCCACAGGGAAATCTGCACCCCCCCTGGGACCAGCTAGGTAATCCCAATTCCATCATCATCCAGCCCAGGACTGATGACCATGCTGTGCAGGCCTGGGGAGCCCCGGCAAGGCCCACGCTGCTCAGACACAACACTACTCTTCAGATGGAACGCAGGCTCCAACTATGCTCGCCCAAGATGGCTTTGTTCAGTCATGTATCTCCCACAGCAGTCTCTGCGTAGCCCTTTCACCCAGACCCTCTGAGGGCAAGGCAGGACTCATGGCCCAGGGCCCTCAAGTCCGCACAGTGCCTGGGGGAAGATCTCCACCCTGGGAAGGCTCTCCCACCTAGAAGCCTCTAACCTTCCTGGCACCCAGTCCTACCCAGGGCAAGGCCCACCCCATTCTCACACAACCTTCACAGTTCTCAGGATTTGTGCTTCAACTTGACTTGAAAGGACCAGCATCCCTAGATTGAGTAGGCAGCAACCCCCTACAGTACTCTGAGGGGCTCCCATGTCACCCCTCACCCCAGCCCCACATGCCCACCACGCAGCCTGGACTGACCAGGGTGTCTGGCCAAACAACTCAACAACCAGGGTCCTTGCCGACGGTCATAGGCCATTGGTTGGGGCAGAGCAGGCACCAGAGCTGGAGGAGATAGGTGAAGTAACAGGATTGTAACGACTCCTGCCCACAATGCTCCCCGGAGGCTACTGTTCTGGGTGTGGCAGTTAGAAATACTTGGCCATGAAACGTACCTCAGGATGGGAACACACAGGAGCCTGGGACCCAGTGGCAGCTCCAACCAGGTCACACAAGAGCCCACAGCACAGAGTGCTGGGGGTGTTAACCGTCCGTGTTATACAGTGGGAAGCTGAGGCAGGTAGGTCAGCCCCACTGTGCTCCCAGAGTCCTCCGTTGCCAGCAGCTGACCCTTAGGCAGGGCCTGCCAGGCCAAAGACAACAAGGTTTTCAGATGTGAAGTCCAGATGTCTTAACATCCATGTGCAGCACAAACAACAGGTAAAGCAGGTACGGGGTGTTCAGCCTGGTTTGTACCACCGATTTATTGAAGGAAACATCTGGGCTGTGCTGCTCGTTTCTGGGCACGCTCCAAGCGTCGTGGCTTTTCCCGGTTAGGTGGGTGCTCAGGGAACTGTCCTGCAACCCCCTATGGGAGGCTGACAGGCTGGCCCAGAGGATTGTCCCTCACACTGATAGGGAGGCAAGACTATTTCGAGAACCTTTCTCTGACCCCATGGGAACTGTGCAGGTTGCCCACAGGCAGCTGTCCTGTCCAAGAAGCTCGGGGCGGCCGTACTGAGTCCAGAGGCCCAGCAGCATCCAGGAGCCATGACCCAAACAGGAAGGCCCCTGCAGGTGGGACCCAGGAGCGACCAGCACTTCCAGAAGCCTGGCCCTTCAATGAAGAGCAAACGTGGGGGTTCACTGTGCAGGGGGCCATCCTCCAGCCATGAACCCCAGGTGCTCCCATGGCCTGAAGTAGACACACCTGGGAAGGGAGGGGAGCCACCTTCCCCCCAAACCTGGTCCCAAAACAAGGCAAGGGCTGTAGGTGCCCACGCAGGTGGAGCTCGGGCAGGGCCTCTGGACAGACAAGGAGAGCCAGGCCACACTGGGCCCCTCCAGGGAGACAGGAGGTCTCCCGGCACAGCAGACACCTGGCATGGAACAGGTCCCAAGGACTCCTGGACTGCCTCTCCCCCCTGTGGTCACTACCCGAGTGCATGCTGTGGCTGCGGGGGGGGGGGGGGAGGGGGCGGTCCACCCGCACCCGCTCTATACATGCTCCATTTCCTGGTCTTGGTCAGGCTCCTCCTCCTCATCTTCCTCATCATCCACCTCATCTTCAGCCCCTGGCTTGTCTAGTGGCGCCTCACCATCCCGGGCCAGCTCCTCCACATGGGCCAGCATGTCAGCCATCAGCGCCTCCTCCAGTCGCTTTCGGACTTGCTGCACCAGCTCCTCCTGCTTCCTGGGGACACACAGAGCACTGGCAGGATAGGTCCCTGTCTCCAGGAAGACCCGGGTGCAAGGCCAGGAGGATGGGTTGTGCAGACATACACAGGCCAGTCATTTTGGGGGCCAAGGGTCCTCTAGCTGTGGCCTGTGGCTCATACTCCCTTGTCCAGCAAGCAGCTCTGACTCAGCCTTCTAGCTGGTGCACTCCACCTCTGCGGGGGCTGAGCTCTGGGGTGTGCGGGCTCCAAGTGCTCAGACGGACACCTGACTCCTGCTCCACCACCCCCTCTCTGTACCACCTGGCAGGCACTCCCCCGATCAGTCTGGTCTGCCTGGTGGCTCTCCCCTCCCCAGAATGGGCAGTTGGTCACCTGTTACTTGGCTCTTCTGGTCTAGTGCACAAGTGTGAGCTCTTTTACTATCACTTTGGTGGGGTTTGCAAAGAGAAAAAGGGACCACTGAGTGTCCAGCCTACCACTGCAGCTTTGCAGGTGGAGAACTCTCAGTGGGGAATGGCTTTCTCTGTCTTTTGGACTCTGTTAGCATGGCAAAGAACGCAGCTGTAGCCTGGTCTACTTATCTGTCTGCCCCCCAACACCCTACCGCCGCTCCCTGTGGCTTTTAAGATCCTCCCCTTGGCTCGAGTTCTGCATCTTCACTGTAAGGTGAATCCAACATTTGTGGCTGTCGCCAGGTCTGGTGAATGTTGGCCCAGTCCCTGTCCACATGTGAAGGGGCCCCCCCTCCCCCTTCTGTCCTGTCTGCTCTGCTGGCCCCGCATCTCCTCTGCAGACAGGACCAAACCCACTGCCTCACCTGTGACCTTAGTCCTTCATTTTAGTAACTGTTATTTATAGTTCTGTTTAACTTAAAAATCCTTCTATTCTTTTCGGACAGTTGTATTTTTTTTTATACTTTCAATTCCCTCTCCTGGGGGATTTGGGGGGGGGGGTGTATTACCTTAGTTCCATGTCCTCACTTTGCATGGGGCACAGGGGCATCTCTCTCATATCCATGAAGCTTTGAACCCCCAATTCCCAAGACAGGAAGCCCACATACCCACAACCTCACCACATATATCACTCGGGTCACGCATGCTCTGGTTTCTAATCCCTTTGTGGGGGGTCCCCACAGTTCCTAACTTCTTTTGACCTCAGCTGTGCACGAACATTTTAAAGGATGAGTGTTTACCCTTTCAGCACTTGTAGACATTTCCTGCCTAGTGCCGATTCAAACTGCCTCTTTACCAGGCCTTCCCAGAAGGTTCTAGCAAATGGACACCTCCCACCTGTAGTCCACCTGTACCTGGGCACCAGAGGCCCAGCATTCAAGCCCTAGGATGTGTCTATCTTCACCTCTCACCTAGTGTGGTACTTCCTGTTCTTGTCAGGTACGTAGTTCCCACCACTCTCTAGAGCCTCCCCTCTGTGCCACAGCCCGTATGCCACCCTTCAGCAGGACCCTCAAAGGCCTCATAGCCCTGAAGGTTTGAAGACACACCAGCCATGAGCCAGAGAGAGGGTGGGGTGGGAGGGCAGCTACCTGATGTCCTCGTCGGTCACCATGAAGGCCTTGCAGAGGGGCTGGGCCGTGTTGAGCCATACCCCGGGATTCTTCTCCACGGCGGCTGAGAGCTGCCCAGTGATGGGCATGGTGCTAGTGTGCAGGGCGCTGGCGATGGCCGAGAGCAGGGTTTCGTCTGTACAGCCAGGTCCCACGCCTGCAGGGGCACGGGAAGGCAATCACCACCAGGCACTGGCCTTTGTCCCTTGGTCTCGGATGTTGTACCCAAACCACCCTTATGGGCAGGCCACTGCTCTCACTTCAGAAAAGGAGCACTACATGCTCAGGGGCGGGTGGTGGTGTTTGTGATGCAGGAGTAAAATCACACCCCAGTCTTCCCAGGAACACCCAGGAGAGACACATTCTGCTGATCCCCCCTCCACCCCAGTGTGTTCTGCTCTGTGTAGCCGTCTCCAGGACCAGAAACCAGGCGGTGGTGGCCCCACTGATCCAAAGCTGAAGGTTGGAGGGGCCCTTCCTCCCTACCACAGGCCTGGTCCCCCTCCTAAAGCCTGCCCATCCCAGAGACGAGGTTACCTTGCAGGCCCTTGGGGAGGTCCATGGTTTTCACAAGCTCCTCTGCGATGTCAAAGGCATTCAGGCCACTCAGCTTCTTTTCCCAGAAGAGCTATCACAGGACACAGACAGATGTGAGGCCAATGGGAAAGCCAGCCACCCCCACGTGCAGGTGAACCACAGCAGTCTGGGCGATGGCTGAAGCCCATCTACATGCAGTATGGTGGTCTCAGCCTGACTTCTGACCCCCACCATGGCTGGGGCTGCTGGCATCCAGCTTGGGAGGTGAGGGTGCCATGGTCCGAGGGACATATTCTTGTCCCAGACCAGCAGGACCAATATCCAGGCTGGTCCTCCCAAGGAAGAGAAACTCCAACTCCAATTTTTGGCAGGATGAAGACCCAGAATGTCAGATGCGCTGTTGATGTTGACAGGTTATGTTTCCCAAAAGATGACTGTCCTGCACGCCCGCTATACAGAGTAGAGTTATTTTTAAATATCGATGAAAACACAGGTAATTCTTGGTTTTTGAAAAGGTTATAAAGTAGTACGTGTATGATCTTATTTAAAACGACCCGACAAAACGTAAGCACCCATCCGAGAAAACAGTGTCCCAGCAGCTCTGTGCGGGGCTGCGCTCTCACACAGCTAGGCTCTGGGGCGGCTGCGCCTGCCTGGGCCGAGGGACCCACAGCCGCAGGCTCTCAAGAGTGGGCTGCGCTTCTTCTCCAAGGAAACACCAAATGGTGGATGATGCCTCTGCTGCAGGAGGGCCCAGAGCCACTGGGGACCTAGAATGGGAGGCCATGGCGGCTCCCATGGAGGATTTGGCAGCAACATCCTGGGCAGAAGTCACAGCAGCTGGGATAAGGGTCAGGGCTGAGGTCGTGAAGCTTGCTTGCAGAGGCAAAGCCAAGAACAAGGAGTGGATCCCTGTCACCAAGCTGGGCTGCCTGGTCAAGGACACGAGGATCAAGTCCCTGGAGAAGATCTATCTTCTCCCTGCCCACTGAGGAATCTAAGATCATTGACTTTTTCCTGGGGGTATCCCTCAAGGACGAAGATTTGAAGATTATGCCCATGCAAGCAGACATGCACTGGCCAGAGGACCTGGCTCAAGGCATTTGTCACCACTGGGGACTGCAATGGTCATGTTGGGCTGGGTGTTAAATGCTCAAAGGAAGTAGCCACTACCATCTGTGAGGCCATCATCCTGACCAAGCTCTCTACTATCCCTGTGTAACAAGGCGACTGGGGGAACAAGCCCCACACCATCCCTTGCAGGTGACTAGCTGCTGTGGCTCTGTGCTGGTACGCCTCATCCCTGCCCCCAGGGGCACTGGCATCGTCTTGGCCTGTGTGCCCAAGAATCGGCTGATGATGGCTGGTATTCACTGCTGCCATCTCGGTCAGGGGCTGCACTGCTACCCTGGGTTACTTTGCCAAGGCCACCTTTGGTGCCATCTCTAAGACCTACGGCTATCTCACTCCCGACCTCTGTACAGAGACTGTGTTCACTAAGTCTCCCTATCAGGAACTCACGGACCATCTTGTAAAGACCCACACCAGAGCTTCTGTGTAGAGGACCCAGGCTCCAGCTGTGGCCACCACATTATTTCATACAAGAAAAATGAAGTGAATGAAGCCTGTTTAAAAAATAAATAAATACAGCCCTGGCTGGTGGCTCAGTGGATTGAGCGCCAGACTGCAAAGCAAAGGGTTGCTGGTTTGATTCCCAGCCAGGGCACATGCCTGGGTTGTGGGCCGGGTCCCTAGTAGGGGGCGTGTGAGAGGCAACCACACATTGATGTTTCTCTCCCTCTCTTTCTCCTTCCCTTCTCTCTAAATAAATAAATAAAATCTTTAAAAATACATACAAACAAAAGAATGGATTATACTTGGAAGGAACTGAAGGTTCAGGGCTGGGCCTGACCTGGCCCAGGTGCATGTGTAGGATGGATGCTCACCTGTCGGGGTTGCTCCACGGCTTTCTGAGGGTCACTCTTCACCTTATTGCTGGGGTGGTTGGTGATCTTGGTCACCGGCTGCTTGAAGATGGATGCTGTCTGCCTGACGGGGAGGGCTGTGTTCAGGTCAGGTTTGCCCTGTGGAGACAGGCATGCTGGCACCCAGACCCTCAGGAGCAAGACTGACTCCCAAGTCCACCAGTCACTAGCACACCCCATGGCACCTAGGGACCTAGGGGCGATGCCAAGCCCAGGCCCTGCCTATTTGCTGCCCTCAGTGGGGCTCTGGACACACACCAGCCCCATCCTTTCTCTTGTGCCCTGTTCTCTGTGAAGCACTGGCCTGGAAGCACCCTGGCCAGCTGTTCTACTGCTGGGCAGGGGTCACAGTTCCTCTGAACATGCATCCATCAGAGACTGGGGAACACACAGCGCCACTGGGCACCCGTGTGGACATCAGCTGTTGAAGATGATGTGCTGGGAGGGGAAGTGTGACAGGCACCAGAAGCAGCTGGGGACCACTCGAGGGACAGAATGACAAACGGTTTCTTATCTTCTTTTTGCTTTTCTGTGGCTTCCAAACTTCCCTCAGCAAATCCTTATGACTTCGACACCAGGAAAAATAAACTCTATTACAGAATCAGCTCTCTTCCCCGCCCCACCCCGTGGGTCTGAAATGGTGACCTCAACTCCACTATGACTGGGTGGAGCAGGGTAGGACAGCTCACCTTGACCTGGTTGGAGGAGTCATAGCGCACCCGCTGCCGGCTCTTGTTCATCTTGCTCATCAGCATCTTGCCCGTCCGGAAGTCAAAGGCTCCCAAGTCCATGGAGCCACCCAGGTACCTCGCCAGCTGCGGCTTGCTCCGGAACTTCTTTCCGCTTGGGCTGAGGACAGAGAGCGGTCAGCGGCCGCAGGACGTGTTGGGCTGCCCCGCACCCCCAACACCGGGCCTGCAGAAGACTCCAAAGCTAAGAGCAGGAATGAACACCTGGACCTACACAGGGATGGGGCCTAGCCCCAGGACCCTGACTGTCATTTCCAGAACATTCCAGAAATAGAAGTAGGCAGAGTTTTTGAGAAAAGACCGAATGACAGCAGGTATTTGAAGGACAGGTCCTAACAGCAGTGTCCTTCTGGTGGCTATAGCACTGGGGGCTGGGGCCTCTGAGGGGTAGTGTGGTGAAATCTCATATTCAGACTGGGGGCCAAGACCCCAAACCGCTCGGAAGCTCTGTGCCCTGTCCAGCCCCTAGAACACACAGGGCCGCAGTGCAGTCAGTGCGACCTCACTGGAGACCAGCAGCGCGGGGCCCAGGGCACAGCACAGTGTTGCCATGTGAGCTCGTGCAGCCACTTCGGAAACAGTCAGGCAGCTCTTCAGAGGATCGAACAGAAATTCCACCCCTGGGTATCTCTCTTGAGAAATGAAAACAAACGTCTATGCAAAAACTTACACCCAAATATTCACAGCAGCAGAATTTGCAATAGGCCTAAGTGGAAACAATCCAGATGTCCATCAGCTAATGAAGAGATAAGCCAAACATGACCCACCCACACAATGGACCATTACTCGGCCATGAAAAGGAGTGACTATTCCTTCTGACACTCGATACAACGTGGATGGACCTGGAACACATGATGCTCCTGAGAGAAGCCAGACACAAAAGGCCACACTGTATGTGAGGTCACTTGTGTGAAATGTCCAACAGGCAAATCTAAAGTAGAAGAAATGGATGTGTGGGTGCCAGGCCTGGGGAGGAGGATGGAAAGCTAACTGCTGATGGGTATGGGGAAACCTATGGGACAAGCCCCTAATCTGAATAAGTGCATGCCTGCCCTCTCTGATCTTGCTACAGATGTCTCAGCATATAACAGACAAGACACAGTGGAGGACAGGATGGGACCTGTTGTAGCCAGAAAGAAACCCACTTTTATAGTGGTACACTCAGCTTAGTCAGCCCTGCTGGCACCTCTTACCAGGAAAGGTCATTGCAGGAACCTGTGCTATTTCCCTTGGCCTGGCCACATCCCCTAGGACAGGGTGCCCAAGCTCAGAGTCCCTGGTCTGCATCAAGTTCTGAGGCTGCTAAGGACTATTCTGGAAGACCTACTTTTCTATTATGCTCTATATTGGCTGATGTGAACAATGAGGGCAGCAGAAAGGCAAAGAGGGAAAGGATCCCCATGAAACACTCACCAATATTTCTTTGCCTCCAGTCACCCCCACCCGTTGCTGTTCTGTCTTTAGAAATGAATGAGAAAGGTCCTGGCCAGGTGGCTCAGTTGGTTGGAGCAACATCCTGTGCACCAAAAGGTTGCAGGTTTGATTCCTGGTCAGAGCACATACAGAAGGCAACCAATCAATGTTTCTCTCTCCCCCCTTCCTCCTTCTAAAATCAACAAAAACATATTCTCAGGTGAGAATTAAAAAAAAGAGTCCTGGCTGGTGTGGCTCAGTGGATTGAGTGCTGGCCTGACAACCGAAAAGCTGCCGGTTTGACTCCTAGTCAGGGCTCATGCCTGGGTTGCAGGTCTGGTTCCTGGTTGGGGACATGTGAAAGGCAACCAAGTGACATTTCTCACATTGATGTTTTTCTCCCTTTCTCTCCCCCTTCTCCACTCTCTAAAAATAAATAAAACCAAGAAAGAAAGAGAAAAAAAAAGAAAAGAGAAAATGGCCCTGGCTGGTATGGCTCAGTGGATTGAGTGCCAGCCTGTGAATCAAAGTCGCTGGTTTGATTCCCAGTCTAGGGCACACGCCTGGGTTGCAGGCCAGGTCCCCAATAGGGGGCACATGAGAGGCAACCACACATTGATGTTTCTGTCTTTCTCCCTCCCTTCCCCTCTCTAAATATAATCTTTAAAAAAAATGAATGAGAATGGAGGAAGACACAACTCAGGTTAGCGATTGCTTAGGTCTAGGAGACGGGGGCATAGGGCAGTGATAGTTAAAGGTGTGGGGCTCTTTCTGGGGTGATGAAAATGTCCTAAGGTTAGCTGTGGTGATAGCTGCGGTGTATCTGTAATTATGCCAAAAACCACTCAACTGCACATTTTAGAGGGGTGACTTGTATGGTACGTCTACCCTATCTCAATAAAGCTGTTAAAAAAAAAAGTGCCAGGAGCTAGGGAGGGAATGGAAAGCAACACTAGTGGGCACAAGGCTTCGTTTGGGGGTGATGAGAATGTTCTGGAACTACAGTGGTGATGGCTGCACAATGCTGGGAAATGTCCTAAAAACTGCCAAATTATAAGCTTTTAAAGGGTGAACTCAATGGAATGTGAAATTGTATGTCAATTTCCAAAACAGGCCTTGCAGATTTGTACTGACACAGAAGATATCCCTGACATTTAGTGAATGAGAAAGCAAACGAGGACCACGGCCCTTCTCTGGAGGCCGTGGCCAAGAAGGAGCGTGACTGGTTGTAGAGCCTGGGGGCCCAAAGGGAGGCAAGAGGATGGACACTTGCGTCGGCCCAGGTCTTTCCTATACCTCCACTTCTCATCTGTAGACAGGGCTGCTGTTCTACTTTTCCTGAGTCTATTTCTACTTTTTAAATGAGATCTTTTGCAAAAAAATTTCCTCTATGCTGCATACCCCAAAGAATTATCTGTTCAGTCAGGGTACTAACTTCCCCCCAAGTCCTCAATTTCCTGCCTGTACAGAAACTGTCAAGAAGTCAACCTGTTTTCACAAAGAAAACATGCAGTTGCCACCAGATGCTCTACCCCCCAGCTCCCAGTGTCAGTACACTCTGGGAGTGAGCTTGGGCAAATCATCAGGATGGAGGGTGAGCCCCAAGGGTAAGGTCTGTAGGATCACTTCACCTCTCCTGCAATGCAATTCTTCTAAGAACACACTTGCTCCCTTTCAGTTTCTGAATGAGGAAACCAAGAAGTTGAGGCCTGCATGTCCCCAAGGGCTGGGCTAGAACCCAAGGCCAGGTCTGTCTTAGTTCCCCACTGCATTAAGAGAATAAGGAAAATCTATGCTTCTGTCCAGTCACCGATTCAGCATGGGTCTCCGCAAAGTGGTGAGGAGACCAGGAGCCCACATTCCAGGAAAACACCACAGCTCCACATCACATCCCCCTAAACCTCCCACCACTAGGAGAAAAGGAGACACCTGGTGGGTATCTGGTGGGTTACTCAGGCCAGAGATCTGGGAATGGAGTTGAACTCGGGACCCCCTCCACACCCATTTCAGGCCCTCACCTCTTCAGTGTAGCCATGGGAAACCTTAAGTCCCATCTGTCCAAGACCGGTTTGGAGCTTTTCCTTACCTCCAGACCCCCATACTCAGGGCTGGAGCCTTCAGAGTGGGGCCCCACTCAGCTGAGGCCCTGACAGGCTCCAGAGCAAGGAAGCCTGGGAGTGTTCCAGCCTCGCTGGCCTTGGTTCAGATCCCAACTGCAGTCTGCTTTCTGCTTCCTGCTTCCTGGGGACTCTGCTCAGGCCCCTGCAGTTCCCACTACCTGGGTACTGCTCTTCCTGGCTCCTGTTAGGGCTCAGCTCAGTGTGACCTCCTCAGAGAGGCCCTCCATGAACTCCCCCAGCCTTCCACCATTACAGATCCCTATACTGATAAGCATATGCCCCCACCACCTGAAACCCAGGAGTAACAGGGTGAAGGCTGGTGCCTCAGCTCTAAAACCCAGGCGGGGAAGAGGGCAGGGGGCGCTGGGGTCTTGCTCCCAGCTGAATGGCCAGGACCCAGCAGTGTCAGACGTTCAGAAGATGCTGCAGGGATGTTTGTTAAACTAACAAAAGACTAGAAGCAGAGAGTCCTGCCTCAGGTCTTGAATCTAAAAGAAAGCAAGCACACAAGCATGCTTGGAATTAAATGAGGAACTCAGTTTCTAGCTTGAGGCTGCCCTACTGACCTAGGACAGAACTAAAAGGATTTAGGTTTTCTAAAGAGCCTGTGAGTAATGTCACAGTAGGTGGTAGCAAACGAGAATGCTTGTGTCCCTGAGAAACGCTGGTTTGCAGTGCTACTATGTCAATGAGTAGGTTAGAGTCCAGCCAATTCCCAGACACAATTCGAAACCGACAGTTTGGCTCCCCATCGGTGCCCTGCACTTTTTGGAAACCAGAAAACAGAACCCGAGCTTGTCCTGGACTACACTATCCCTTTCCTGCTTACTTCCCCTCCTTCTCCCAAGACGGGGCTAGCAAAGGCCCATGTTTTGTCCAAGTGCTGGGGGGACAGTGTTAGTTCTGCTGTTTCGTGGCCTCACCGAGCCTGCTTCTGAGCCCACGACCTGGCTGCATACCCCCCAGCAACAACTGGCATTCAACACGAGGCAGGTGTCCTACCAGCTCTTCCACTAGGGACCTGAGGCAAAGGGCAGGGAACCGTCAAAGCTGGCTCAAGAACAAAAGCATCTTCTATCGCTCAGGGGAAAGAAAGAGAGAGAAGAAAGCAAATAGCAGGTGGCCCACTGTCTGGGACTGGACTGCGAGCCTTCCACTAATTCTTTGTTCCACAGAGGGGTTTCGGGCCAATTCGGCCACTTCTCCCGAGCCAAGGACAGCCCCTCCTCCCAATTTGGAGAAGGGTTAACCCTGAAAGACTCAGACTACCAATAACAAAAACAGAGGCGAGGCTCTTTGTGTGCAGGATTCACAAAGTCTCACATTCCGCGCCTCTATGGGAGAAGACCCATTCAACCGGGGGTGGCGCTCTCAGAACACGCTCAAAGATAAAAAAAGGGCGGCCCTTCAAAAACACGCTGCCCTAGGGCCAGATCACCCTAGGAAGGGCCAGAAGCCCGCATTCCTAGGTACGCCCTCCCGGCCCACCAGAGAAAACCTAGCCCAGCCCCCACCCCTGCCTCCCAGCGGCGTCTGGCCTGCGTCGGACGCCCCTCCGCCCGCCAGCAGGTTTGCCACAGCCGCCGACGGCCGCTGCTCGACCACCCGAGGCCGATTCGTACGCCATGCGTCCGCGATAGGAGCGCACGCGCACTGGGCCGACGGTGGAGTGGGGAGGGCCGCCGCGCACGCTCACGCACGCGCACTGGGCCAGGCTCCAGCCGCGCGCCAGTACGCACGCACGCATGCTGTACGCGCGGGCCCAGGCCGCGGCCCAGATTGGGGTGCCCAGGCTGCCGCAGAGACCGCTGAGAGGCGCTCGTTGGGGCCCTTGCCCGGCCGGCACGTTCATTCACCTATAGTAAAAGACATCCCTGTGGCCGGCCGACAGCCCCGACCTTCTGGGCACTTCTTCCCTCTCCCAGCCCTGCGGGAGCGCCGGACACTCCCACCTCTTCCGCTCCATCGCGCCCGGCTCCTGGGCCCGCCGCTGCCGTTGCCGCCCGGACCCCCGGTCTCCGCCGCCGTCTCAGCTGTCTCCTCCTCCGCCGCCGCCACTTACCGTGGCTGTTCCGGCCCGCAGGCCCCCACCCTCCACCCCAAGTCGGGCGCGCGCCGGCTTTGCCGCCCTCTCAGCCCCCTCCCCGCGCTCGCCAGCCCCCGCTCGGGGGGCCCGCTCCGCCCACCCGCCCGCGCGCGGGGCCGCGTACTGCGCAGGCGCCACGCAGGTCCCGCCCCGCGGCGACAGCGCCAATCAGCACGCGGACAGGCAGCCTAACCAGCTGCGGCTTGAGGCTATCGCGCTCCGCGCTGGCGTCCTTTAGCAGTGTCGCCCCCTGTTTCGTGGGGGGTCTTCCTCCTGCGCCTGTCACCGTGTCCACGCTTGGATTCCGAGATGCTCGTCCAGTGCCGGACCCGTGTTCCACTGAACCCCAGTCTCAAAGCATCTAGATTCTAAACCGGCGTCCACATCCGGGACCACTGCCAGTGACCACCCGCCTATATATCCCAGGTCCCACCTAACGCTCTTCTGACTCCTCGGAGTCCGGGGATACGCCTCATTTTTCCCTTGTCTAGCTTAGTCTAACCACCATATTTCGCCTGGGAGTCCAGGACCTTCCTAAGAAACCTCTCTCCCTCCTTTGTCCCTGCCCCTATGACCCCTTTCTCTTCCCAGCCAGAGGGTCTAGGTGGCGCTGCCCCCTGGTGTCATTGCTCCCCTAGGGCAGAGCCTGGCCGGCCCAGGGCAGGTACTTAAGAGTGCTGCATGAGTGGACAGTTGTGGCCGGTACCGTAAGCAGGCTGGACCTCCTGTCCGCCCGACCTAATGTTTGTTTTCTGGGTGAGTTAGGAGAATGCCGGTGGTAAGTCCCCAGGTTCCACCTTGGGAGACAGAGGGGTGATCTGCACACCTGGTTCTCCCCTGCAGGTGTCTTCAGCCCCAAACCCCGTGATTCATGCTCTGGTTGGAGGCAGATCCTGGGTTAGGAAACCTAAGCCCACAGCAGGCAGGTGTCTTCAGGTGAGTGCAATTTTTCAAGATTTCTTATGTCCCTTCCCCTCCTGGGTTCCCCAAGAGGCAGCTACATGGACAGCAGCTACCTCAGGTGAACAGGGCAAAGTGGCCAAGCAGGTGCCCTGAATGGGCGGTCACCGGATTACAGAGCTTGTTTGAAGCCTTATGTTCCTATCTGCAAACACAGGGCTCCAGGATTCTGGCCTTCATTGAGTCTTAACTGGCTAGGTGTGTTTTCCAACATGTACGACTTTTTTCCTTTCCTTTTTTTTAAGGTTTATTTTGTTCTCATTCAAGAGAGGGAAAGAGAAGCATTGATTGGTTGCCTTCACGGGCACTTCGACTGAGGATTGAACCCACAATCTAGGCATGTGCACTGACCAGGAATTGAACTGATGATGACATTTTGGTTACAGGATGACACTCCAACCAACTGAGCCCACCAGCTGGGGCATGACTTCATTCCTTAATTGAAGAAATAAAATTACAGAGACAAACACATTCATTGTAATCAGTGAAATGATGAACATGTTTAAACGAAAAACTATCACACATGCCCCCTCACCCCACCTTCTGTCAGAGGTCCCCAGGACTACCTCCCCTGCAATCCTGCTTTCAGCTTTTTGCGGGGTGACGCCCAGCCAACTGAGCCACACCAGTCAGGGTATCTTGTTTGGGTACTGTTTTGCTCTTAACAATTCAGCAGGTTGATAAGTAGAGGTCTCTTCTTTTCTAATACGAGGTGCTGTAGCTCGTTTGTTTTCTCTCACCTCTGCTGCCTCTACTGGGATCTGCTGCCTGGGTGGGCAATGGGGGATGGGTCCCTGTCTTCCTTCTCCTTTGCCTACTTGCTAGTTGTGGCCCCCAGGCCACAGTTTGCAGCACTGCTCTGCCACTCTCCACCTGTTACCGAGTTTAGCTGCATTAGGCACTGGCTACTCAGGCCAGAATGTGGCTTCTGCCCCTCCCATCCCCTGGCTGCTCCGTGAGGGATGCAGCGTGGGCTCCTCCACCACTACCTTGTCAGCAGGGCTGTGGCAGGTACTGGTCTGCATCCGAGGACCTGTTTTCCTCCTTCCTTGCCCCACCTCCCTGCTCATTCTGATGCACCACCTTCGGCTGTCCCCGTACACAATCTCTCAGGCCTACCTGTGTGCAAAGCAGGGTCCTTTGTAGAGTGAAAGTTATCTGACTTTAAGGAGAGGGAAAAAGGGGTGTTCCCTCTCTGCCATGATGCTGATGTCACTCCTCAGATGTTTTTGTTACAACCATTAACCATTACAAAAATACATTTGTAGGCTACACAGGAATCGGGGCACACTTCCTTTTGCTTCAGGCTGCAGTATGGTTCGGCACAGCCCTGTGTAGCCTTCACGTATTACATACTGTTAACAAAAATTTAACAGTACTCATTTATCTCACTGTTCGCCATGTTCCTATGTCTAAAAGAACATCACAAATATTATTATAATGGCAAACAAGAAATGAACATCCCTCATTGGTTAATAAATGTTGGTACCAGGCAGCTGTTAAAAACTGAGGATGCTGTTTTCTGAAGGGGCGTGGCCTCTGGGAAATAAGCCTTAGGTGAACAAAGTATATGCAGAAAGATGTGTAGCACATGCTACCACTTGTTTAAAATATGCAGCTGTTGCTCTGGCTGGTGTGACTCAGTTGACTGAATGCTGGCCTGCAAATCAAAAGGTCACGGTTGGACTCCCAGTTGCAGCACATGCCTGGGTTGCAGGCTGTGTCCCCAGTAGGGGGTGCAAGAGGCAACCACACATTGATGTTTTTCTCCCTCTCTCTAAAAATAAATAAGATCTTAAAAAAATGTATATGGCAGTTATGAATTGAATGTGTACCCCAATGAAATTCACGTTGAAATTCTGAGCCCCAGTGTGTGGCTGTATCTGGAGATGGAGCCCCTAAGGATGCAATGAGCTTAAATGAGATCAGAAGGGCGGGGGGGCCTGGTCTCCCGGGATTAGGATTGTTCTAAGAGACCAGAGAGCCCATTTGCTCTCTCTTCCTCCCTCTGCTCAGGCATCAGGGAGAGGCTTTGTGAAAGAAGACAGTGAGAAGGCAGCTGTCTGCAAGCCAGGAATTGGGTCCTTACAGAAACCAACCCTGCCAAAACCTTTATTTCAGACTCCCAGCCTCCACAACTGTGAGAAAATTGAAACTACCTTAGATACCTAAATTCTGTTGTTTGAGCCATCCAGTCTGTGGTGTTTTGTTATGGTAGCCCGCGCAGACTAATATAATAGCTATTTTCACAAATATGCTCTATCTGCATTCAGTGTTTCTAGAATTTTCAAGAACTTGGCAAGAGTTGGAGAGAAATGGGTAGGGGCACCAGGGAGGGAGCGGACTGTGCCATATCCTTATGGACTTGTTTTTGTGTGCTGCATGTGATGGTCTAACGTGTCTCTAAGTTCTGATATTCCTCCTTTCAAAACACAGAGCCTAATTCTCCTTCCCTGGAGTGTGGGCTGAACTAAGAGACGTGATCCTATCAAATGAAATGTGCACTGAGAATCGGAGAGGGATGGGGTGAGACTTTTGAAGGTAGATCATAAAGGACATGTGGCTCCTGCCTGCTCTCTCTGGACTCACTTGCTGGGGGGTGGGGAAGGCCAGCAGCCACACTGTGAGGACACTCAGGCGGCACTGTGGACAGGCCATGTGGAGAGAAGCTGAGGCCTCATGTGAACAGCCATATGAGGAAGCCATCCTGGAAATGGCTCCTCCAGCCCCAGTCTCGCCTTCAGATGAGGCAGCTCCAGCCAGCAGCTTGACTGGAAGGACCCCAAGCAAGGACCATCCACGTAAGTTACTCCAAAATGCTTGGCCTACAGAAACTGAAAATAATGAATGTTTGTCATGGGGTAATTTCGTAAGGTAGCAATAGATAAACACACTTTTCAGATATTATCCATTAAACACCTTAAATAACCAATCTCTGCCAGACATTGGGAAATTCCTAGATTTGCAAAATTTTGGAGCTGAAAGGACCCCTGGGTCATGCAAGCCACCAGGTTATCAAGGTTACCAAGCCTCTAGCATCACCACATCCAGGCAGGGCAGGTTTCAGAGAAAGGTTTAATGTAGTCACACATCAAAGTTATTTAAAAAAACACAGAAAGTCCCAAGTAGTGCTGTGAATCTCCTTGAGATCCATGCAGAGGGCTGGGGCTGTTCCAGACACAGCAGGTGCTGAGATGGAAGTTGTCAGCAACTCCGGTCACCTGAAGGGGGAACATGGCAGGGTGAGCAGAAGGCTCCAGGCTCCTGTTCTTGTGGGAAAAGAGGCACTGAATGGTGAGAAGGAACACAGATGCTGCAGCGAGGTTCTAAAACCAGATCTAGCTGTGCCATGTAGGCGCTGCATGGCCAGGGTCTCATCTGTGATGTGGGGTGAAGCCATGCCCACTCCGAACTGTCATGTGGGCAGTGAGTTCATAACATAGACAACACGGGCAATACATTGTGGTCACACCAGGGACTAATTGATAAGTCAGAGGGCTCATTCCTGCTCAGAGCAGCCCATCCAGGGAAGACAGTGGCTGTGGGCCAACCTCCACTGTCCCAATCTGTAAACTGGGCTTTCCTCTGTTCTGCCCAGGGCTGGGCAAGCAGGGTACATGGTGAGTCTCCAAGACTGAGCACTGAGGAGCAGTGCTTACTCCGCCATCCCACAAACTGAGGCTGCCAGCTGGCAGCTCTGTGCCGATGGGCAGGGAGGTACCTGGAGAGCCTACCCCAGAGTTCTGGCCGCAGAGAGATTCTCCAGGGTGAATAGTCCAGGCGAGCCTTTTGGCCCTGTGGCCCCAGGCCTGGAAGTGTGAGAACCCACCTTGTGAAAGCACATCACTTGCCAACAGTCACTAAACTTACCAGTGATGAGGGTCGGTTTAACTAGTGATCCTTCTTAAACTTGCCATTGATGTAGGGCACCCAGTCCAGAATCAGCCGCCAGTCGGTGGCCCACACTAGCCCCACGGTGCCCACGGCACCCCACATGCTCGCTGTGGGAATCCTGCGAGAGGACAGCAGGGGTTAGACCCTGCTGGGAGCTCATCCTCCTGGTAGCACATGTTGGTCCCTCCCTCCATCCCTAGCTACCGTACTCTCAGCACCCACCATGTACTGGCCCTTGCCCAACGTGTGGGCACACCCTGCTGATGATCCTGCAGGCAGGCACATGCAGAAGACCCTAAAGTGATGCGACTCCTATCTGCTTTCATATTGTGACCTGCCTAAAGTTTCATCTGAGGGAGTTGCTACTAATACGAAAACAAACAACCCAAGCTTGTAACTGCCACAGCCAACAGCTAATGTGTGCGTGCAGGCACCATATATAGTTTACAGTGACTGGCTGACCCCTGCAACTGCCTAGAACTGAAGGAGGCATGAATGTGGAACCAGGGACAACCTTCACCGTGCAACCCTGGCCACTCTAGCTGCCAGTTACCACTATCAGTGTCCACCTGAAAGTCCCTGCCAAAGCCATTACCCAGAGGCAGCTCGCACTCCTCCCTCCCTGCCTGGGCTCGCGGACACGACTACCAAATGCGTTCCCCTCTTTCTTAGCGCCTCACGCTGTCACCCCAATTCCGTCAGCCTCCCACATGGGGACGGTAAAAGGTGCAGCCGTGGGCTTCACGATTCCTGTTCAAGACCATTTAAAAAGTTAAAAGCGAAGCCGGGAACATACAGGATCAGTTTTCAGGCCCGATAAGTTGAGCCAAGGGTGCTGGGCAAGGACAGGGTGGGCGCCTCCCGGGCGGGCACCGTCGCGGCCCTCAGTTAGAAATGGGCAAACTGAGGCTCAGAGAGGTTCGGCCAAGGGACCAGGAGCCCTTGTATGTGTGCCAAGCCAGACCGCTCCATCTCTCTGTGCCTCAGATTCTCCATCTGTGGCCCGGCAGGATTTGTGGTCTGGGGACGGCGGTGCGCGCACTGATAGGAACCGCACAAAGGTGGCACGGATCCGGGAGGGCGGGCGCGAGTGCGGAGGGCAGAGGCCGCCACCTCACCAGTTCTTGGCCAGTTGAAGGTAGCGTGGGCCCAGGAACTTGCTCAGCATCGCGACGCAGACCGCAGCTCAGGGTGACCCCGGTTCCGCCCGGCTGGGACGTACTACTACGTAGGCGCGCAGAGAAGCCCCGCCCCAGGTCCACAGACCACGCGAAATCCGGACCGGCCACTGCGCACAGACCCGGAATACAGTAAATCATTTCCGGGGCGGGGTGTATGACGTTTGAGGAAGGCGAGTGTGGGCGGACTTATAAGCATGTGACCCAGGTCTTCTAGTGCCGTCTTATATCAGCTGTCACAGGGGCCCCAGCTGTGCAGCCGCCAGTAACTAGGAACGGCCCGCGACATTTGGCTGGTGGCTTCGGGTTTTTACTACGTGCCAGAATTTCATTTACAGTTAACGAAGAGGAGGAGACTTGCTCAGGTCGCTCAAGGAGCAGGGTATGATGTGAACCCACTTCTAGGCGAGTGGAGCTGTCACTGACCCTTTTCTTAATGGGGTCTTGGCCAAAAGGCAGAGCTTTTCTGAACCTGTTTGCTCCTCGCGATTGTTGGAATTTTCTGCACGCTTCCTTCAGCGAGTGCGGTGCTTCCTTCTCCCTGCGGCGGAGGGCGGCCAGCTCCGTACCCCGAGGACACCCGAGTCCCCTGATAGGTGATGCGCTGCCCGGAATGGCCCACCCTCTCCTGGCTGACCGCCGCCCAGGCTTGCTAGGTCCCTGCGTAGGAGGCAGCAGGCCCGGAGGTAAGTCCCAGACGCCGTGGGTGTGCTGCCCAGCCTTGCCTCCTTGGATCTACTCCCAGAGCTCTCAACCCTCTGCCTGCAGGAACTGCAGGTTCCAACCTGCCCACGGCCCCCGGCCCCGGACTGAGAGCCGGCAGATGTATGTAGTGACTATAGTCTGGTTTCTCATTCATTTCAGTTGCTCGAGAATTTTTTAGTCTAGTAGTTTAGTATAAGATAGGACCTGAAAAAGTCTCTGTACTTGATGGGAACTTAAAAAGTGGGAAGTAGAGGCCGTTATGATGATTGTTGAGAGGAGGAGAGAGCTGCCTGAAAAGATGAGCAGACGCGGGCATGGAGGCCCCGGGGCTGCAGGTCTTGGTTTCAGCAGTTCCTGAAGCCTTGCCACCATTCCTCCTTCTGCATAATGTATTCCAGCTAGAACAAAAAACGAGGGTAAGAGAAGTTTTATGGCGCGTTGTATAACCTCAGAGGTGGCTGGATCCAGGAGTCTGGCAATATCACTGGGAATCTCCCAGTTCTTTTTCCTGTGTCACCCGCATTCTCTGGCAAATTCTTTCTGGGCAGCATCACCCGCAAGCTCTGGGTTCGTATTCCAGCAGCTCCTGCAGGAAGATGGAACCTTTTTCTCAGTAATTGGCAGACAATGTCCCAAGGCTGGTCCTTGTGAGCCTGCTTGGGAAACAGGGCAGGATCGGCTTCTCTCATATGAGGACATAGGCTGAAATGGAAAGAAGAGGATCCCCAAAAGAGAATAACCAGGATTCTGTGACCAGAGGGGATGCTGGGCAGCAAGAACTGCTGGCCTCCCTCCCACCCTGCTGAACCTCTGCTGAGAGGCCTCCTGGATTCCCTGTGTTCCTGTCTGCCCCTTTGGGGAAAACTGAACTCCTTTTCTTGTTTTGATTGATAAGAAATTCACATAACATAAAATTATCCATTAAAACATACAGAGCAGTGGCATTCAGTGCACTCGCCAGGCTGTGTAACCACCACCTCTAATGCCACATTTTCATCTCTCCTAAAATAAGCCCCATCCCCAGCAGCAGCCACTCCCCAGCCCCTCCCAGTGCTTAACAGCCACAAATCCACTTCCTGTCTCTGTGGACTTGCCTGTTCTGGACATTCCACACATGTGGAATCACCCTGCGGCCTTGTTTACCTGGCTTCTCACTGAGTATCATGTTTTTGGGGTTCATCCACATTGTAGCAAATGCCAGTGCTTCACTCCTTTTTCAGCTACAGTTGACATTCAACATCTTATTAGTTTGACATGTGCAGCATAGTAGACAGACATTTATGACTTATGAAATGATCCCCCCATAAGTCTGGTACCCACCTGCACCACACATGGTTATTACAGGTGCTTCACCCCTTTTCACAGCTAAAATTCTAGGGCCTGGATGGACACATTATGTTTGTCCATTCCTCTGTGGATGGATTCTTTTGAAATTTCTACAACTTTATTGACATACATTTGATATACACAAATGCATATATTTAAAACATACAGGTTGGTATTAGGACACGTGCATGTCTCTGAATCCACCACCACCACTGATATGATGAACGCCTCCCCCCGCCCCCTCCCAGCCAGCCATCACTCATCTGCTCTCCGCTGCTATCAGTTTGCATTTTCTAGAAAAGGAATCATATAGTTTGTTCTCTTTGGTATCTGACCTCTTCCACAGAGCATAAGTATTCTCAGAGTCATCCAGTCGTTGAGTCTGTCATCCTTCTGTTGCTAAGTTGTATTCCTTGATATGTGTGGACCTGTGTGTTCACTCACCCGTTGAAAGACATGCTGGTTGTTCCCAGTTTTTTCTATTACAAATGAAGCTGCAATGGATGGTCATGTCCATATCAAATGTGTCTTGGTTTCTCTGGGGTGGGTGCCTGGGACTGGAGGGGCTGTCTCATAGGAAAGCATAGGTTTAACTGTTGAAGAAACTGCCAAACTTTAAAAACAAAATATTTTATTTATTTTTAGAGAGAGGGGAAGGGAGGGAGAGAGGGAGAGAAATACTGATTGGGTTTCTTCTCCTATGTGCCAATCGGGGACCAAACCTACAACCCAGACATGTGCCCTGACCGGGAATTGAACCGACAATCTTTCACTTTGCAAGATAATGCCGAACCAACCGAGCTACACCAGTCAGAGTGCCAAACTCTTTTTAAAAAATTGATGTATAATTGACATATAACATTCCACTAGTTTCAGGTGTGCCACCACTATTTCCTGAAGTAGCTACACCCATCCACCAGTCACATGAGACTCCTGTGGCATTTGCATGTCTTACTACTTTAAAAAGGACACTCACTATATCTCAATATATCGTTTCCCGTGGCTGCCGTAACAGCTGACCACTCGCCAGCCGGCATGAAACAAAGGAATGTATGTAACCTCTTCGAGTTCTAGAGCCAGAAGTTCTAGATCAAGGTGTCACAGGGCTGTGCTCCTGCCAGGAAAGCCCCAGGGAGAGATCCTTCCTGCCTTTCCAAGCTTCTGGGGGGTTCCAGTGTCCTTGGGCTTGTGGCCACATGACCGTAGTCTCTGCCTCCTGTGTTCCACGGCTTCTCTCTCTCCTGTGTTTCTCCTCTTCTCTCACAGACACACTGGCATTGATTGGGGGCCCACCCAGAGAATGTAAAATGACCTCCTCTCACCCAGAGCCGGCCCTTGCTTACATCTGCAAAGTCTATGTTCTAATGTAGGCAGTCCTCACTTCATTGTACCGCACAGACGTTAGGTATTTTTTTTTTGCTTGATGGGGTTTTCCTTTTTCTTTTAAAACTGAATTATACTTTTCCCATTTATCAAAGTTTAGCAAAGAACTCCCCAAATTATTAAATGATCTTCATTCTTCTTTTTTTATTTCATTTATGTTGAATTTACTCCTGGGCCATAAGTTTTTGTTTCTTCAGTTTCCTCTGGGAAATCATCTTCATTCTTCAAGAATTATTCATTCATAGAGCAGACCATTTCATATTTTTTAAACCATTATTATTATTTTTTAAAGATTTTATTTATTTTGAGAGAAGGGAGGTAGAAAGCGAGGGAGAGAAACATCAGTGTGTGGCTGCATCTCACTCACCCCCCATGGGGACCTGGCTCACAACCCAGGCTTGTGCCTGACTGGGAATTGAACCAGTGACCCTTTGGTTCACAGGCCAGCACTCAACCTGATGAGCCACCCCAGACAAGGTGCATATTGTATTTTAAATCCCAGAGCTCTCATGCACTCCTTGGCCTTAATTAGGTAATCTGCAGCGCTCTTCTCCTCTCAGTGATGCTCACACGATGTGCCTTCTGGTCTCCCAGCAGGTACAGCAGGGCAGAGGCTTCTCCTGCGTCTCAGAGGGGCACATGGCCACCAGACCCGGCATCATTTAGGCCTCAGGTGTTGCAATTTTTACAAACTGAAGACCAGACTTCCACCAGCAAAATGATTACAGCTTGCTTTATTGTGGTGGTCTGGAACTGAAGCCGCATATTTCCGAGGCCTACCTGTAAGGCCTTGTTCATAGGTTGCACATGCCACCATCACCGGCTGCAGCACGGTATGACTTCTGATGACACCCACCATGGTGTGGAGTGGGTCTCCCCCTTAATCTGGCATGTCCTTTCCCTCCCTGGCCCCAGGGTGACAGGGCTGCTCCAGGAGGCCAGACTCAGCAGGTTCTCATCGGGCTGAGGCCATATGTGGCCACCTTCTGAGGCCTGGGTGGAGGCATGCAGCAGACCCTGGAGAGCTGCGCTCTAACATCACCACTATCAAGACGGTGACACACCCACCATTTCGTTTCCCTGTGCCTCATCCACTGCCCACAGAATTTCTCTGAGCTGTCAAGCAGGCCCTCCTTCCAGAAATTTTCAGAAAGCCAACCCCTGCTGGGACAGGGGGGGTGCCTCACTTGGCGAGGATTTAGGCACCTTTTCCCCCCTTCACCAGAGGACATTTTTCATTGCTTTCAGGGCAAAAGCAAGTGGAGGGGCGTGCGGGGGGGGGGAGAATGAGAAACATGGATGTGAGAGGAACATTGACTACCCCCCACACCCAGTTTGGCAGACCCCACAACTCAGGCATGTGTCCCGACTAGGAATTGAACCTGCAGTCCTGTGCACTGGATGACGCTCCAACTGAGTCACACTGACCAAGGCTGGGACCCTTTAAGATTTTTAAAAAATTTTTTTAAAGACTTTATATTTTTAAAGAGAGGGGAAGGGAGAGAGGGTAACACCCATGTATTCATCAGTTGCCTCTCACGTACCAACTGAAGACCTGGCCCCCAACCCAGGCATATGCCTTGATCAGGAACTGAAAAGGCAACCTTTTGGTTCACAGGCTGGCACTCAATCCACAGAGCCACATCCGCAAGGGCTAAGATGTATCTTTAAACACCTGTTGAGGTGTTAATTCAGACAGTGCTGTTTACCCATTTAATGTGCACAATTCCATGGGGTCTGGTGTATCACAGCATTAATTTTAAAAAGTAATAGGCGGCATCTCTGGAAGCAGCTTCTCTATGGGAGCCAATCCCAGCCCCAGACCAGCAGGAGCCCCTATTTCGAGTGCAGGTGCCCACACCAGGTGGGGGTTTGGTGTTGGGAGTGGCTGTGGTTCTTTCCGGGCCAGTCAGTGGCTCTGCTGCCCTCACTCTGCCCACCCCAGTCAGATCCCTGTGCTGGCTGAATGATGTGCCCCTCCCAAAATACATGTTCCTTCCTGACCCCTGGTACCAATGAACAGGACATTATTCGGAAAGAGGATCTTTGCAAATGTCATTACGATGAAGTCACTCAGGAGGTGGGTGGCCCTGATGCAGTGACAAGTGTCTTTGTTACGAGATTTGTGCAGACACACGGGATGGAGAGAAGCCATGAGAACAGAGGTAGGGACCAGGGTGACGCGGCCACAAGTCCTGGAGCCTGAAGTCTCTGGAGGGAACACCTTAACACCCTGACCTTGGACTTCAGTCCTCCAGGATGTGAGAATTAATCCCAGTGGGTTTAAGCTGCCCCCACCATGTGTGGCGTTTCCTTGGGACTGCCCCAGGACACTCATACCCCTGTAGGGCACAAGCCCAGGTCACTCAACAAGCTGTTCTCTCGTATCAGGGCCAGGGACCCCGAGTTCAAGGTGCCACCTTTTCTGACCTCCCCCCACCCCACTGCTAAGAACACAGCCACTGAGAGACTGGTGGACAGCTGAGCATTGCCATATGTCACATTTATTGCTACAGTGCTGTTATGTACAGGACAGGTCTCCATATTGACTCCAAAGGGGCTTATTTAAAATTTCAAAAGAATCCAGCCAGCTGTGTGGGCACTTGTATAAAATTATTTTTCTTAAAAAATTAAAAACAAAAACACAAAACCACCAGTTATCTTGAGGCACTCGGAGCACAATCTCTCTTAAGTGTGGTTCCCCCTCCCCCCATGCTACTTCTTCCCCTGCTGGGTTAGTTTCATGTTATATAAATTACTCTTTTTAAAAAACTGGTTTGAGAGAAAGGAGGGAGGAAGGAAAGAAGGAAGAAAGAAAAACATCGATTAGTTGTTCCACTTATTTACGCATTCACTGGTTGACTCTTGCATGTGCCCTGGTCAGGGATTCAACAACCTTGGCATCGAGAGATAATACTCTAATCAACTGAGCTACTTAGCCAGGGCTATACTTCAAATTATGTAAGACACAGTTCAAAAACCTGCAGGCCTCGGGGGGAATAGGGTCCTTGGCCCCTGCCTGTCTGGACCAAGGGGCAAAGAGAGAAACTCAGGCAGGTTCCCCAAGAGACACAAGTCCCAGCAGACCAAGGGAGTCATCAGGCAAGCTGATGATTTCTTGCTCTCCCAATGAGTCTTGGAGGTAGGACCCCAGGGGACCCAGGTGATTATCAGGGGTCAAGGAGTTGGCCTGGCCCCAAGCCTGGTCGTCTTCCCTGGTGCTGGCCTGTAGGGTATCTTTGGGCTTCCCAACAGGGCACTTTGCCGCCTAGCCTTCGGGAGTTCTAGCCATTTGTGGGGGGAGGTGGGGGGTGGAGTCAGCCCTGGAACTTGGGAAGTGAATTCCCCTCCCCAGCATCCCACTGAAATGTTGGTGGGATGAATGCAGCCAGGCTGGGGGTCCTTAAGGCGTCTATGGGTGGGGAAGGGGCATAAAGATAAGAAAACCGAGACCCCAACAGGCCTGAGCCTGCACCTGGGTGACATGTAGGGTGACCAACCACTCCAGTTTCCCTGGAAACTGCAGGGGGTCCAAAAATACAGATGATTAGTGTAAACCCGGATAGTCCTGGGCAGCCTAGGATGAGTCAGTCGTCCTGGTGACACACGGGACAAGTGAAACCAAAGGGGACTCGGGGAGGCCTGAGGGAGACCCACCCTCCTGCTTTTGCAGCTGGGCAGTGATTTGGACAAATGCACAACCTGGGGGCTTTTCTGCGCACAGCGATCCTGTCCCTTCTGCCTGCTCTGTCCACACTAGGACAGCCATTTGGTGGTGCTGGCAGTTTTCTGTGTTGGCCTCGAGCTACAGCCTTGTTGCCAGAATGCAAAGACAGGCCTGGGTCGCCAGGTCAAAGGAGTGAAGTATAGGGAGTCCGGGGAGTCCGGGCAGACCCCGCATCATTGTGCTCCCATAGTGCAGTCCTCATGCCCTGGACACTGGGTCACAATAAAAGCCCCCGTTTTGGAGAGTTCTGTGGGCTCCAGGGAGAAGCAGCCTTTGGGGTCCCAAGGAGGGATGTGGGGACCTTCAGGCTGCTGGGAAGTGCCTGGGGGACCAGAACTACTTCTGGAGGAGGACACTTGGCATTGTCACCTGGGAAGGCTGTGCCTCGGTTGAGCCTCTGCCCTGCCTGAGAGACTAGAGTATCCCTCTCTGTCGCAGGGAGAGAGGATGGGGTGGACAGGCCCCCATCAGGGGAAAGCCCACCCACCACTTTACCCCAAAGCAAGAAAACAAAACCCCAACATCTCAAAAACCAAATGAGACCCACCCAACCCTGCTGTGGGCCCAGGGCCCAGAGCCCTGTGTCCCACAGCTGGGTTCCTGGTGCAGGGGTGGGGACCTCAGGGTTACAGTGGGGTCTTTTTAATACAACTTTTAATCTGTTTGATCGTGAAATGCAATGCTCAGTTCTAGAAACAGCAGCAGAAATAGCAAGAGACATGAAACTTTTATACAAAAACATTTGTTGCTTACAAAACATATGCAAAAAAAAGCTTAAAAAAAAAACAAAGGCATCCTCCTTGCTAATTTTCTTCTACATTAAAAAAAATCTCATAACTAGCATTTTTATTTTCCTTAAAAAAAATATCAGGCATAGGCACAATTTGCTGGTGGCTTTTGAAGAACAAGCCAGTTTTTCACAGCGTCTCTCTCCAGCGAGTGATATGTTTCAACTTTCCCATGTTTTATACTTAAGGCATTTTTTTCTTTTCTGACAAAGTGTATTGTATATTTTGTTTGCTTTCCAGTTTTTACCAAAAAAAAAAAAAAAAAAAAAAGAAGAAGAAGAAGAAAAAAAGAAAAACAGAGAGAGAGAGAGAAAGCTTCTTTTGGCCAGGGCTTGGGCAGCAAGGCCAAGATGCAGTGTCAGGATCCGTCAGGCAAGCCCCCGGGCACAGCGGTGGCTGAGGCCTGGGCGTGGGTACAGCAGGGTCCCTGGGAGGCTCCTAGACCCAGCTGTCTCTCCAGGGCTCCCACCACTTGAAGCCTCCTTAGGTTGGTGTTGGCTCAACACCAACCACAGGCGTGTGTGAGGAGGTGTGGACTGGCCGGCCCACACTGTGGATGGACCTGATACCTTGTGTGACCATTCCAGGTTAGACTGAGGTCGGTCAGCTTATCTCACAGCGGCGTACCTCTCACATATGACCAGCAGGGTTGTGGGCCTCGCTCAGGCCCGTGTGGGTGGCCGAAAGCACCATTTGGGGGTCTCCGACCACACCTGACACCTTCTCCTCTTCTCGTCGCTTCAAGCAGGCTGCTTTGGGGTTCAGGTTACGCTCTGGTGGTAGAGGGAGAGTACCGTGGGAGCCAGTCCACGGAGAGGGAGAACATGAGGTGGCAGGGTGTGGGGAGTGTGGCAGAGCGCCAGAGGAAGGCGAGGGCCACTGCATGTGTTGCTGCCTGCATTTCTTAACTTTCTCCCATTCCCTGAGGAGGCTGCGCAGGGCTGGGGGGTGGAAAGAACAGGCTGGGTGACCTGGGGGATGCCAGAGTCTGAGACACAGACAGAGCCCAGGAGCTAGTGCACACCCATTTCCAGTGAAGCACCATTGGCATGCAGTCAGGAAGGGGACAGGGTGGGGACTCCTGGCCTGGGTGCCTACCTCGCACCTGCTGCTCCAGGCCCAGGATGACCTGCACGGCCTGCTGCAGGATGAGCAGTTTGGTCTGCGCCTTGTCCGACTTGAGGTGCATCTGGCACATGCGCCCCAGCTCCCGGAAGGCCTCGTTAATGTCCCGCACACGCACCCGCTCCCGCGCGTTATTGGCCATACGCCTCTCCCGGTCCCTCAGGTCTTTCTCCTCCAGGGATAGCACCTCCTCCGTACTGCTGGGTCATAGCACCAGGGCCTCTGTTAGTTATGTGCAGGGGGTGGGGGGCCCCCCGAGCAATGGGCAGGTGGGTGGGCAGGGCCAGGGTTGTGGGGAGGGCCTCTGGTGGCTGTGTGTGAGTGTGGGTGATGCAGCATAGGGGCCGGTCTGTGGCTTGCATGTGTGGGTCGGCACCATGGCATGGGTGCGTGTGCCTGGTGTGTGCATGCCCAGGCCCATGAAAATGTGCTTCCGGACCAGAAACTACAGACCACGTGCCTGTGGTCCATTCTAGACAAGGCTGTGTCATATCCCTTGGTCAACGCCCAACTGTCACCAGGACATTTCATAGAAATGGAGGTGGGCCTTGATTTCCATCTATCCCTTGCCCATCCCACATGCCCTAGGACTGGTCAGGAAGGCAGGGGAGGCCTGGTGCCCCTCCTGGGGTGACGACCTTCCCCATTCAGAGCAGTCACCTGCTTGGCGAGGGAGAGCTGGGCCTGCCTGGGTTGGTCAGCCAGGGTGGGAGGGGCTGAGAAGACGGCTCAGCAGGCAAAGGCCTGGGGAAACCCCTGGGGCTGAGGAATGGTCCAGAAAACGCAGTCCATCCCACAAAGAGACAACCAGCTCACACTCTCCAAGACCCCCACACTGGACTCTGGCTGCCCAACACCTGGGCCTGGAGTGCCTACCATGAGTCCTGCCCAGAGGCTCCACCTCGGACTGGGAGTTAGCTCCCTGGGCCTGGGGCTTCTGCTTTTAGGACCGCAGTGGTGGCTCCAATTTATGGAGCACCGTGTGTGCTGGGCGCTCAGTTGAGCCCACCTTCTCACACAAGAATCTGGAACTGGGGCCCAGACACCTGCCTGCCCGGCCCACACCCAGCCCAGTCCCTAGTAGCTGCATGGCCATGTGACTCTGGATAAATGACCTCACTCTGCCTGTTTCTTTTTCAGTAGGACAGAGGCTAATCAAAATCAGGACACCTGCCACTCCCAGTTGTGGCGATAAAATAAAAATGAGTGAAGGCCTGAGATGTAGCATATGCCTGAGACACAGGAACTTGGACCCCTGGTGCCCTGTCCTGCTCCTGTGCTTGGGGGGGGGGGGCTGTTGCCCTCACCCTGCCTGCTGGCCCCGGAGCCCAGGACAAGCGCGCAGACCAAACTGACAGCCAGGCCCAGAGGCTGGTGCTCCTCGGTCCCCTTTCTTCCCTCAAGTCTCCACTGGGGGGCTTTGCGGAGGAAAAGGGCCTGAGGTTGCCACCAGCCATCCAGTACTCGGGCAGCAAGTGCGAGGTAAGGAGGGGCTGCCGGTGGAAGCAGAGACGGACAGGCTGGGTGGGGGAAGAGCGCAAGAGTCAGAGAGCAGAGAGGCGGACGCGGGGACACGGCATGATGCCCACACCAAGTGCAGATGCGGAAACCTGAGAGCTGAGGGGGACAGTGCAGGGCGGGCCAGAGCCCCAGCTCCAGTACAAGCGACAGTGCTGCAGGAGAAAAAGGGTTAACGGGTGTGCAGGATGGGGAGGAGTTAAGGAAGCAGCTGATTTAGGGGAGAAGGGAGTCACCTGGGGGAGGCTTTTGGATTCTCACTCAGCCCTGGGAAAGGGGGTTGAACCCCGTAGCAGATGGGGGTTAACGGGATCCCACAAGGTATCTGCTCAGAGTGACAGTGACAGCCTCTGGGCCCCAAGAGACACTGGCACCTGCTGGCCAGGCTCTGGGCTTCCTGAGACAGAAGGGGTGAGCAGGGGTCCTGAGGGCCCGGGATAGCATTCGGAGCCCAAGTGCCCAGGTCTGTAGGGCTAGGGGTCCAGAGTCTCATCCTCCCATTCTACAGGGGACACTGGGGCCAGGCAGAGGGCAGATGGTACAGAATGGGAGGACCGTAACTGTAGGGAGAAGGGGAGCCACTTCAGGGGAGACAATGACTGGGGAGAGCATGGTCACTGTAAGGCATGGTCACTGAAGGGAGATGGTCACTGTGAGAGGAGACCAGTTGCTGCAGGGGAGGCGGGCTCCAGGAAGGGGGAGGAGAGAGCGGGGGGGCAGAGGCGATGGGAGGGGAGCGGTGCCCCCACTGACCTCGCACCTGCTGCTCCAGGTTCAGGATGACCGACACGGCCTGGTGCAGGATGAGCAGTTTGGTCTGGGGCTTCTCACTGTTGAGGTGCAGCTGGCACATGCGCCCCAGCTCCTTAAAGGCCTCATTGATGTCTCGGACCCGCAGTCGCTCCCGAGCGTTATTGGCCACCCGGCGCTCCTTCTCCCGCTCAGCCTTCTGCTCTGGGGGGAGAAGGTCGTCCTCGTCCTCGTCCGGGCTATGGGGGTGGGGGGGGCCGGGGGGCCAGAGGGAGACAGTGAGGCGGGGAACAGGCGCAGGGCCCGCCGGATGCCTCGCGGTGTGAGTGCCACTGGTGTGAGCACTGTGTGCGTGTGCTTGTGTCCTGATGGGTGGGGCAGGGGCTGAGAAGGGGCTGGCACCTGGTCCGGATCCGGGGGGCCTTTAGCTCCTTCTTCTCCTCCTCAGAGTTGTCGGCTACCGACACATTCTCCTCATCCTCTTTCTCCTCCCGCTTGATCTCGCCGGTGCCTGAGGTGGTGGCCCTGTGACCAAGTCCTGAAACAGGCTGGGGGTTAGGGTACAGCCACTTTCAAGGCCACTGGACAAATTCCCTTTGACCCTCTCGTGAGGTGTACAAGCTCTCCTGGGATAGCCAGGCCTTTATTTGCAGAGTGTGGGGGGGCCCCACAAACCACCTGCCTTACACACAGGCACACAGTTACAGACAGAGGTCTGCAATGGGAAAGTCTGCAGGTGGAACCTTTAGAAGGACATGTGGGGGAATTCCAATGCTGCATAGGGGCAAGGAACTGTTTTAGAAAATACTAAAGAGCTGTTCTCCAAGGAAATCAATAAACCTGACCGTATCCAAACTGAAAATTTCTGATCACTAGGATACCAAAGGAGTAAGATATGCCACAGGACATAAGGTACTTGTCACGTACAAACCAACAAAGGCTGGGTCTCCACAATATGTAAAGGACTCCTACAAATCGGTAAAAAAAGGAGAGACGGCTCAATAGGAAAACAGGCAAAGCACCAAGCAGGTATTTCCTAGGCATGGAAGCGGGCACGGCTCTATGGAAATCTACACCATTAGACCAACATGAAATTCCAAATGAGGACTACTGAGCTACACGTCACACCCAGAAAGTCAGCTGAACGGAGTGACCTGACAGTTCGAAGTACCGCCTGTGACACAGCATGGTGGTGTGACCACTCTGGGCAACAGCTGGGTATTGTCTGGAACAGGTAGATAGACACACGTGTACCCAGAAATTCCATAACTTGGAGCCACACCTGAAAAATTCTTGTACATATGCACCAGGAAACATGTTCCAGAAAACACCTGATGGAAGCAGAGTGGAAAGCTACTTAATGTCCTAGATAGGCCCTGGGCCTGTTCTCAGCCACCTGTAGGGTGCAAGACCTGACAGTCGACACGACCAAGCAAACACATGCAGAAGAACACTGGCAGGATGTTGATGTCTGAAAGTCCAGAAACCACACAAACAAAATACATGGTTTCAGGGGAAACAGTTACACTGAATTCAACTACATGGAAGGACAAAATGACAAAATGCCGACCACAGGAAATAGTCCAGGGTTCTTCAATGAATGAACTGGAGGGGAGGGGAGGGGAGGGAGGGGAGGGAGGGGAGGCGGAGAACCTGCGGACAAAAGCCTAGGGTTCCTCCTCAGCACTGCGGAATGATGAATGGCATCCCTGGCCCCACCCACTCAATGCCAGGAGCACCCCCAGTCATGAGAACCACAGATGTTCCCAGATATTGTCTGATGCCCTCTGGGTGAGACTCTGGGTGTGGAGTGACAAAACTAAGGAACACGAAAGCAATGACTTCTTTCTAAAAGCCAGCTGGCTTTTGGGGGTGGGAGTGGGGGCAGGATGGGAAGGGTCCCCAGGAAGGTATGAGAGAGTCTGGTCTAATTTGGGTTGCATGGTGGATTCCCAGGGTGCTTGGTAAATTAAGCAGCCTTGTCACGTACCAACATCACATTATTGTCACTTGATGTAGTGATTTTTCACAAGGTTGATGTAGGGGTGGGTAGGTGGAGGCCAGGCTCAACCACTGCCTGCTGGGGAGTCCCTGGGCCCTCTCTGGGCCTCAGCCTCCCTTGCTGTATGTAGCAGGGTTGGCATTAACTGATCTGGGGACTGCCCATGATGAGACCCAGGACCGTGATCCCTGGTGTGCTTGTGAGCCCTGCCACAAGACCACCTACCAAGTGGACAGCTGTCCTGCTCACCAGTGGCCTCCCCCTGCTGGTCCCAATACCTTCAAACATGTCACTTCAGTCTTTAAAGAAACCCTCTTGACCTCACCCTCTCCCACTCCTGCTCCCTGGACAGTAACGTCCCAGCACTCCACTGGCGTTGCCCCTGCCCAGGTCGCTCTGACCCCCAGTCAGTGTAGCCTGGGTCCTCACTTTGGCATCTGACACGGTCTGTCCTCCTTCACCCCCCACAGCTGCCTGTCCCAGTCTGGCCTGATATTCAGGCCTGGACTCTGCTCTGTCCGTGCACTGCCTAATGCCCCACCTAGGCTCCTTTGCCTCTGAACTCCAGCAAGTGTGATGACACTCAGGCCTCACTGTGAACTCCAGGCTCAAATCTCATCATCATCTCCACATCAGCAGGTGCTGTGGGCTCAGCCTTCAGACACCCACTGTACTCTGGCCAGGCCCAGCATCTGCCCTCACTATCCCTCTGGGACTGGAGCGTACTGTCTGCCCCGGTCCCCGGCTCCCACTGTCGTCCCTGTACAGCAGCAGCCATCAAAGGGCACCAGCAAGCACCCGGGTCAGGTCCTGCCTTTGCCTTTCCCTAGCTTGTCCTCCCCAAAGCCACTAGATAGTACCTGGTCCTGGTCTTGTCCCTCCTCTGCCCACAATTTTTCAGGGATCCAACCTTCCTCAGGGTAAAAGCCCAACATTTCTGTGTGGCCTACAGGCCTTGCATGACTTTCCCCAACCTGCCCTCACCTTCTCCCTCACTTACTCTGCTCCAGGCCTGGTCCTGTCCGAGGACCTTTGCATGGGGTCCCCGCTCCTTCTAATTTTGCTTCTCCCTGGCTTTGCTCGCGTATTACAACCCTTTAATCCCAACCATCTTTAAAACTACAATCCCTCTGCATCCCCTCCCCTCCCTTTCTCACACCTGTCCCCTACTACCTGCCAGTGGGAGGGTGGTGCTTTCTCTGCTGGATTCCATGTTTTATTCCCTGGAGCACCACCAGGCACACACTTGGCACTGCATACACACTGCTGGGTGAATTCAGTTCACGAAATTGTCGGACGACTGAATAAAACACAGGAGCCCGGGTGGCTACATCACCCGCACCAATGCCAAGACTGGAGGCTGCCAGCTCCACCTCGCCTCCAGGAAGAGATGACCGGTGACTTTGCCAGCCTCTCTAAGACTCTAGGTGCCTGTGATAGTAACCACACCTGCCCGGCTGCCACCCATGCTCATAGGGCTTCCTCAGTGCCCACTGTGCATCAATTTTCTCAACTGAAACGGAGAGGGGTCTGTCCCAAGCCTCATCCATCAGTGAGTAAACAGCCCACCCTGGCCGTTCTGCTATGTCACAAGCCTTGTCATTCCTGTTTTCCAGAAGAAGTGGTGCCCAGTGACCGAGCCCCAGAGGAGGAGCCAGAGCACAGGTGACTTGGAGGTGCTGGCCACTCTGCCCAGGCACGATACTGGCACTTACCACTGTAGGAGTCGGGAGGCCGAGAGAGGTCAGGGAGGGTGCTGGGCTGGCTGGGGAGGACCACGTGGTTGTGCATGAGGCTGCCATTGCCGGGGAGGCTGTCCTCCGAGTGGCTGCCTCCAACCTAGGGACCAGGAGTGGAAGAGTCAGGGCTGGCAGGGATCCCACTACTCACCCTCCTGGCCCATCCCTTGCCCAGAACTCACCAAGCTGGTGTGCCGCCCGCCCAGAGGCATGACAGGGCCAGCAAAACCCGAAGCCAGTGTTCCATGGCTAGGCAGTAGCCCATGCATGTCGCCTGAGGTACCCACGGCGTGGCTGCGGAGCACGTGGATGGCCTCGTCCAGGTGGTCTTCCATCTTGTTCTGCTGTAGACGTGGCGGGAGGTGAGTGGCCTGGCTGCCAGGACCCCCACCTAGCCCTATGTGACCTGGCCTGAAACATGTGCTTGCACTGGCCACGGCCACAGTGCTGGACCTTATTCCCAACAAATTAATGAGGAAGTTCATTCTTGTCAAAGGGGTATCGGTGCCCTAAAGAAAATCCTGCTGGTCAGGTGAGATCTAGTGGTTTTCTTATGGGACTCATTTTCAAAGTCACGTGAAATGTAGCCACAGCGGAAATGCTGAGCCACCCCCATCAGCTGCCTCTTGTGTCCTGGGAACCAGCATCTCCATGCCTGTCCACACGAACCCATTGTCTGTCTACAAGCACCTTCACCCCTTCCCCTCACCAGCCACATAGGAAGCTCACCAGGCTGTGGAGACCCCCGTCATAACTAGGGGATAAGGCACCAGGGGCTCCTGCTCGGGGCCACTGTGACGTCCCTGGAAAAGGTAGGAGACACATAAATGGAGAATGTAAAGAAAGGTGTTAGTGCAGCCTGATCCAGAGAGGGAGGGAGGAAGAGGGAGGACAGAATCTGGAAAGCAGGGTTGAGGAAGCTGAGTGGTCCAATACCCAGACTGGCCACACGGGGGCACCCGCATCCACAGAGCTATTGCAGGGTGGTGAGTCCAACTAGGTCCAGGCAGACTCACTTCTCCCAAGCCTGTTTTCCCCCCACACAATCAACAACCCCTTTTTCCCCACACGGAAGATTGCTGGCTCAGAGGCACACAGTAGGTGCCCTAAAAGCCAGATCATCCTAGTCCTGCTCCACTACATAGGTCTTCCAAAAATCTCTGCTCTCACTATTCTTTGCAGGGAACAGAGAAGGGAGGAATAGGAGAACCTGGCCCCTTTGGCACAGCAAGCACAGGGCATACATTGGGGCCTAACGACTAGCTGCTAGGGGGACAAACACCAATATGTGCATGTTCTGGAGTCCAGATGAGAGCCTCAGGTCCACTGCTCTGATTCGGGAATCTCCTCCCTGGCTCTGTTGAATCTCTCGTGCCCCTCACACTCACTAGCACAGACCTGGTGGGTCCTGCCTCCTGGCCTTGGCCGTGCTGTGTGGCCTAAGATTCCTGGCTTAGGCCTCCTTCCGGAAGCCTTGCTGGATGCCCACAGGAACATAAACTCCAAGGCTGGTGGTCTGTGCAGTTCCCCAACCCATGATGTAGCCTGACTCCTTCCCACCTACCCGCCCCAGACTGGAGGCAGCGGACACAGTGCACCCAGCGCACCCCATCAGCACCCAGTACCGACCTGCCAGACCCTGCGGGGATCCCACGGGAGTGGAAGGGCTAGATGAGAAGTTATTGCTTGAGTGATCCGGAGAGTAGATCTGAAATAGGGATGTGGAGAGACAGGACCACCAGGCAAGTCGGTCAGGGGCTGGCCTCACAGTCACTGACCCAACCACCCATTACACCCACCTGTCCCACCTCACCCCTGCCTTGAGCCTTACCGAGGCCAGCGCCTTCCCAAGGGCATCCCCAGAACTGCCAGCTGTAGTCCCTCGAGAGCCTGTGGGTATACAGAGGTGAGACCCAACCTCAAGAATTAGGCACCCCCACTACTCTACTTGAGCTTGGCTTGGATGCCATAGCTGACAGGGATCTCCCTTCTATACTTAGCTGCTGGGCATGGACACCCAGGCTCAGGTCTGGGCAGACCCCAGTTTTGGTCTGATTTCTGCCTGATATCTCACCACCTGCCTCTATGGAGGCTCTGGAGATAGGCAGACCGTGGTCCCGGAAGTGAGAGATCCCCTCTCTGAGTCAGTTCTCCCAGAGGTTAAGTGGGGGAATTCACTCCTCAAAAAGTCATTTTTCTTTTTTTGGTGGGACTTAAAATTAATAAATCACTAAAAAGCACAGCAACAATAGCACGAAAGGCAGGATGGAGTTAAATGGAAAGTGTTTCAAGGTGATAAGCCATTTCCATTCTCAAACATTAGGAACCCGGAGGAGGAGCCTGAGCTGATCCCAGGAGAGGGAAGATGTTGTTAATAACAAGGGCACATGAGGGCGGGGTGTGGGGGGCCATACCCATGAGGCTGTCGGCCCCACTGACGGGGGGCGTGTGGCTGGCAATACTGCCATAGGCAGCGGTGGGGGCCGAGAAAGTGGACACAGCTGGGAGCCCACCATTCACCTCCACGCTGTGCAGTTGGTAGCCCTGTGGTGGGATGGGGTCAGAGGAGGTCAGATGGGGTCAAAGGGGGTCAGACAGGGTGCTACCCAAATGCACGCCCCCACTCCATCCCGAGGGGCCTACCATGCGCTCGTGCTGGTGCAGGCCACCAAACCCACTGCCACTACCACTGCCCACAGAGCTGCCGCCACCCGGCGGGAGGGGCAGTGGGGACGAGCCCCCACCCAGCATAGGCCCGAAGCCCGCCTGGCCTGGGGGGCTCCAGAGCTCGGCCGAGGGGTGCAGGCTGCCATCTGTAGAGAGGAGGGGATAGTGAGGTAGACGGGCAGAGGGACCCGGGCCCTGTCCTAGCCGTCTCGGGTGAGCTCCCACGTACCTGCCATGTAGAAGGGGGCCGGGTAGGTGCTGCTGGGGGTCTTGGCAGATGGGTAGGGGGTGGCATCCCTGCCGTAGTCATCACCTGAGCTGGGTGGGTACACCTGTGGGCAGGTAGGCGGGCATGGACAAGAAGGGCAGGACTAACCTATCCCACCCCTTGGTTCGCCCCTTCCCCAGCCCTGCCCTCCACCTGGACAGCAGCTTGACCCACAAGCCCCTTTTCCAGAGCTGGGCTTCTTGCAGAGAATTCCTTTTCCCTCTTTAATCCAACAAACTCCTTTTGATCCATTAAAGTCCAGTTCTTCCTCGTTCCTTGTTCCCCCAATGCTGGAACTTCCCTTGGCCTCAGCCTTGATCATACAAGACCCAGGGGCCTCAGAGGCAGGGCCCTGGACTAGCATACCACCCGGGGTGTCCCAGAGCAGGGAGATAGCAAAGGTCTTTTAGGATCAGTGCCAACTCTGAACAGTGAGCACTGCCTGAAAGTAAGGTGGGGCCCAGGAGAAAGTGCTGGGATCAACTGATAATGTCTGCCTGAGCCCTGGAATAGAGTAAGGCACAGAGTGCTGGCATGGTGAGGTGGGCCCGTGGGTCTCTCTGCTCTAGGAACTAGGGTGGGGATTTAGGTGCAAAATCAGGGGAGTCCATGACATCACGAATCAAGTCTGAAAACTGCCTGAGCCCGACTGTACCTCCTGCTGTGGAATGTCAACCTCTGACACTAACCCCAAGCCTGTGGCCTCAGTTTACCTGTGGGGACTCTGTCTGACCTCTAGGCCAGCGCAGAGCCAACCCGAGGAAACAGGCAAAATGCCTTTTCTTCCCCGTGGTTAAAGCATGAATGGCCTAGCACCATCTGCTGGGCCTGGTACCTGCCAATCTCCAGGCAGAGGGCGGGGACACAGGTACACTTGAACCTGGGTGGACAGAGTAGAGGGAAGGGACCTCCAAACTGGCCCACAGGGCGTCCACAGCTGCTCCACCCACAGGAACCCATTCACACCCTTTCTATAGCACCACAGGACATGACCTCTTAAAGCAGGAGGATTGGGACTAGACCCTAGGAAGAACTTTCCCAACTCCCTAAGGTGGTCTCTGGTCAGAGCTGAGGCCTTGGGGCAAAAGTCCAGCTGACTGGCCAGTCTAGCTGTGGGGTTTTGGCCGAGGACCTATGTGCCCATACTCAGGAGGCCACATGTTCCCCGCTACAGCAGCACACACAGTCCAGCCCACCTGCCCCGACACACCTTGTAGTCTGTGATCTACCCCACCACTCACCGAGGATGGAAGACCTGGCGGCACTTTCCGGACTTTCTTGGGCTGCGTGTCTGTTTGGAGTAAAAGGAGTGAGCCACCCCCATCCAGCCTGGCTCCTGCCCCATCCAGCCAGGGTTACACAGGAATCCTTCCAGGCTCAGGGGTATGTCTATCACCGGGGGTGTCAGGAGACGGCCACCCCTATACATCACAGAAGAGGCCCTTGAGCTTCCCTTTTAATTGAATTATTTAAACAAGGGCTTGGGTCCCCATGCAGAGATCTGACAACGTGCAAGAACCACAGGGTGGGCAGTCTGTGGCAGGGAGTCCAGAAAGTGGTGAGGAAAGGGGGACTTCAGTCACAGCCCTGATCCAAAGCCCTCCACTCCATGCCCCCAACCCCCACAGCTGATTCTCTATTCACAGATCCCAGACTTGCTAACCTGCCAAAGTCAGTTCCCCCAAGTCACACACGTGGTATATTAGGGAAACCCGGGCAGGTACCACGCACGTGCCCGCTGAGGGGGCCCAGGCGGCACTCTGCTTTCCAATTCCAGCTTAGACTGAACATCAGGGTCCCTTTCTGTCTATTGAGAACTTTGATTTTCATGTTTTGTGGTGATTTTGCTGCTTGAAACACCCACAATGGGTGTATGGTGCCATGGTGCTAGCTATTGTCCCCTGGGCGCAAAAACTACCGGGATGTGAAAAGTATGTGTTAGATCAGCCACAGTCAAGCCCGAGTCACAGCACCGTGGGCGAGTTCTGTTAATGAATCTATGATATGTATGAAATAGGTGTCTTCAGACAGAAAGTTAGGCGTCGATAGGCTGTGACTAGAGAGGCTGGCAGGAACCTACTCTTGCACTTGTGCAGGGGAAGATCAGTCAGTGTTCTGGTCTTCAGTGGTGACTTCACAGGACAAAACCTCTACAAGCAGCAGGAATCCACTGTTTCCTTCTAGGCTCACTACCCATCCCTTTATCTATCTGATCTCCCAGTCTGTCCAGGCCTGAGAGGCACACAGCGGGGCTGGTCCCTTTCACGTCCTCCACCCCGGGCCCATCAGCCCCAACAGTGGACTCACTCACCCAGGCCGCCGTCTGCGGCTCTCCGCCGAGCATGGCTGGGGTAGGAAGAGTAATACTGAGATCCACTCTTGACGCCTGAGGGGGACAGCGGCCCAGGGCTGCTGAGGGCCAGTTCGCTGGGCAGGAAGCCAGCCTGGGGAGGGGAGGGGAAGTCATCACCAGGGGCTGGGCTGGTATCCAGCACCCAGCCTGGCCACCCAAGGGGTTACAGTGACCCCTGCCTGAGACACCTCTCACCTGACAACGGTCATGCAGCGACTGTATGCTACAGCATGATTCTTAAGAAAAACAGTTGCCAGCAAGTCTGATGAAACTCCCCCAACCCCCGTTCTGGGATGCAGAACATACAAACGTGTGCATCTGACTAGGTGTCAGCGAACTCTGATTGTTTTAGTTTGTGTATTTTTTCTTATGGTAGACAATTTACGTCTTCATAATTAATTCGAAATGGGCTTTATTCCCTTGGGACCATGAGTGACTGGGGTTCAAGGCTCCATGCAAGTGGATGCTCTATACCTGATCTTTCCCAGCTGTAAAATGGGCATGTTGGCTGAGGGGGTGTCCTTATGAGCTCTGTCCTTGACACAGGGCCTGGTGCCCAGTTGGTGCTCTGCTGCCACTCTGGCTCATGTTTGATGTGCACACAGGTGGTCACCTGTGTCACCTTGTCACTTGGGACAAGTGCATCCTGAGATTCAGTAGGCACAGCACAGAACAGGAATGAAACCCTCGGGTATGGCAGGGAGGATGCCCAAATGGTGACTAGGACAAGAAGCCACATGTGACCACTGTGGCCAGTCAGCGTTGTCAGCCTTACAGCTGGGGCGAGTGTAAAGGTTTGCCTGGGGACCTGTGGGGTGAGCTCTCTGGGAAGAGCAAGGGGTAGGGGCCCAAGGCTGCTGGGATAGCCTCGATTTCTCTGCATGCCGGTGTCTCCCTGAGCATCTCCAGCTGTGTACAATGGCCCCCAGATGGGGGGCCATGAGGCTATGGCCTCCCCTGCCTTTGTCTACTCCTGGCCAGCAAAGCCTGCCCCTGGACCCTGTGCTATTTCAGCTGCTGCCGGAAGAATGATCAGGACTTGGCTCAGCCAGGGAACCCTTCCACATATCAAGGAAGGAAACTGTGACCAATCTGTTTAAAATTTAAATGGTTGCCGGGCCAGGTAGCTTGGTTAGAGCATTGTCTCAATATACTAAGGTTTGATCTCAGGTCAGGGCACATATGAGAATCAACCCATGAATGCATAAGTAAGTGGAACAACAAATCAATGTTTCTCTCTCTCCCCTTTCCTCTCTAAAATCAATACATAAATTTTTTAAAAATTAAAAATTTAAAAGGTAGGTAAGAAAGGGATGGGTGGAACTGTGACTGCAGCCTCCACTGCATCCCCTCCAACCTCTGGCCAGTTCCTGCCCACTTGCAATGACCCTCCAGTGTGAAAGTTGGGGTCATACATATCCTGTTCTCTGGGTTCAGCAGATAGCTGGATGCCAATGGGCCCCAGCAGCCCCCACCCTACACACAGCCTCACCTGAGTCAAGCCCCCAACACCTGCGTCTCTCCCAAAGGCAGTATACGTGCTCCGCTCACCGCCTTTGCCTGGGGGGAAGAAAAGAGGGTCACTCAGGGCTGACCCCAGGGAGGTAGCATCCCCAGCACCTGGCATGTGCCTGCGTACAGCAGAGACTCCACAAGTATACAACACTAAGAAAACCAGGTAAGATGCTGGTCTCCCCATTGAACAGGCAGGGGTCCAGGCAGACATCATTCCCTCCCTGATTACCCACAGGGGCACACGCAAGTCCACCAAGGTCCCCTACACATCCTATTCTGAGGTATGATAGTGCCAAGTTCAGTGACCCCTGCCCTCCGAATCTCATATCCTCCATTCAAGGTCATGAGATGTTGACTCCCCAGGGGTCAGGCTGGAGGCAGGGGTACCTTGAGTCTTCGAGGTTCAGAACCTGGGCCCCTGCCAGGGGTTAGTTCACAAACCAGCATGTGATTTGGTGAGAAGGGGCCCCTCCTATGTGAACAGGTGACACCTTGAACTGTGGGGACACACCCTGCCTGAGAGTCACCAGTGTGGACAGACTCTTGCTGCTCTACAGATGCCTGGATCCAGCCTTGCCTGAAGCAAGTACCTGGATCAATCAACAGCTGAGACATTTAACTGGCTTACACTGGGTGCCAATCTCAATGTGAGGGAGGAATCAGAACACTCAGCTGACTAATTTGTATTATTCTCTAGCTAGGGGGAAAATTTCCTGTTTTCTTTATTTTAAAAGTGCAATTTCAACTAGGCTCCTAAAGCAAAGGATGCTGGGGTAGGAAAAGGGACCATACACATACTTGGCACCCCTCAGGGCAGCAAACTGAGACCCAGAAGTTAGAGGGGTTCGCCCTCAGTCCAGTGAGTAAACGGGGGTAACATCAGCACTTCTTCCTCTCAGGGAGGTGCTGAGAGCAAAGCTGGCAGGCCCTACCAGGGCTCTGGGCTCTGCCTAGGGAAGCAGCTTCACCTCCCAGACTTAGCTCTCCCTGCTAGACAGGTCTGCCCTGGTTTAGGTCCTGCATATGGCAGGTGTCAAATATGGGTTTCCAAAGAAGCGTGAGAGGGGCAAGGAGAAGCTGGGGCTCTAGGAGAGGACCATGCCAAGGCCATGAGACCCATGGGCATACATCAGGCACCTAATCCATATGCTGAATCTGCATATCAGTGTATGAGGGTGGGAGGAGGACAAAGAGCAGAGAATAAAATGACCAGAGTCTCATCAGGAGCAGACTAGGCTGGCCCCACCCCTTGGGGAGTGGATGACCTAGCCCACACACCCACTCCCCCAGGGCCCTTACTGCCTGTCACCTTGTCATGGTTGTCACCAAGCCTGTCAGCCATACCAGCCCTACCAGCCCCATCCAGGGCTGAGACAGGACCAGGGATACCAAGGCTGCACCCACCTCCCCACCGGGCTTGGTTTGGGTTCTAAGCTGAGCTTGCTGAGCTCCTTGGCCACAGGGCATGTGGTGGACCTGGGACACAGCTAGCTCTGGACCCTGTTGGCCAGGCTGAGCGTGGGAACTGCCTGTGCCAGGAAGAGGCAGGAGGAACAGCAGAGGGGAACAGCTGCAGGTGCAGAGGCCAGCAGAGGCCATCATAAGCCACGTGGGCCAAGCCTTACTTCCTGGTCTGGGAAATGGGCAGAGAGTCTTGCCACATGAAGTGGGTGCATGGATGCCGTCCCCTGCCATGATTCCTCTCCGGTCACACACGTCTGTCCAGCCCTACTGTGTACCCAGTCCTGGGCCTGGCAAGTGACAAATTACCTGTGGGGTCTGGAAGGTACTGACCCTCAGGGTTCAGCACAAAGGCCTTTGGGCTCAGTTTCCCCACTGACTGGTCACTCACACCAAGGGTCCCAGTCCACACACCCACCCCCCCAGCAGCCACCTCGGCCTACAGCCACCAACGGCAGTGCTGAGATGAGCAGACCCCACCCAGCTTTAACTGGAAAGACACCATCTCAGCACTCAGACAGTGAGCTGAAATGAAAACCCCACCTACAGCCCCAGCTCTGAGGTGGGGACCGATGCAGGGCAACAGCATATGACCCTCTGCCCCAGAGACACCAGCTTTGCAGAACTGGAAAGGGGGTGTCAGGGCTCAGCAGGGCTCCTGCCATGGTCCCCTGGTGGGAGGATGGCACACATGACAACCATCAAATCCCTGACAGTCCCAGTGGATGGAGCCTTGGCCAGCCCCTGACCAGCCACAGACCCCTGGACAGGTCCCTTCCTGCTTGGCCTCTGTTTGGTCATCTCCAAGATGGGCGGGGGGTGGGGGTTTGCCTGTGGGACCTGGCACTCTGGGTTAGACCTCACTACCTGCTGCAAGGAAGGTTCTGTGAGCATCCCTGTATCAAAGGTGGAGAAACCGATGAGAGAAAGGGGACAACCTCAACCTGGCCCGGTGGGTGAAACTTGAGCTCAGGCCTGCTGAGTCCTGATTCTCACGGTCAGGGAGAGCGGGCTACAACAGCCTGGGTTACCAGGATGCCCAAGTCCACTTCCTGGTGGGGACTTGGCCAGCCCCTACAGACTTGAGAGCCATACTCACCCGCACCCTCAGTTCCAAGTGAATGTCCAAAAGTGTTGCTGCTGCGTGTGCTGACCACATCCCAGAGTCCCCATGTGGCGGCGGGGGAAGGGGACGTGCTCCAAGGACACTCACCTCCAAGCCCTGGTCCCAGGAATGTGGACGAAGAGAGGCTGCCATGGGACTCACTGAAGTGGGTGCCTTCACTGTATGTCTGCTGAGAGATGGGTGGGGATGAGAGGTGCTGGGGCACGCTGCTTTATAGGCGGGGAAACAGGCGAGCTTCTGAGTGCCTGAGTCATGACTTTAACCCATATCTCTAAGCCCAAAGTCCCTGCAGACCAAGTTGGCACCTGACTTTGCCCTCTGAGCCTTAGTTTCCCCATCTGCTCCCCTCCCCTGGAAAAGGGAAATGCAGGGTCTCAGGCCCAGCAGCAGCTCCTTACCCGGCCGGGGTCGAAGGAGCTGTTCTGGTCACCAGTGGCCCAGGAGCCTGGGCTGGGCCGGTCCTCCAGACCTGCAGGACAGGAAGAGAGAGAGGGTCACCCTCATCCCTGCCCACCCAGCTCTAAAGTCAGTTCCCCACCACCTCAGCGGGGAGCCCTTACTTGATTCTGCATGCTTTCTGGACCTATGCCTACTTAGATGCACCCACCTCCAGCTCTGCCCACACAGACAGCACTGTCAGTGGCAAGTGCACCAGACACCCTGGCACTTAGCATACTTCCAGGCCTGCAGCTCAGTAAAAAATTCCACCAGCTACCACTGCTGGCAAACTCCTACCCATTCATCAAAATCTTATTCACCATGCCTACCCTGGGCAGACCCCTCACTTAAACTGAGCCTCCTTCCCCAAGCCTCAGGCCCCTCCCTTTGGCCCAGCCCTGACCACAAGAGCTGGGGCACCTGTACCAGGTTCAGTCTCTCTTGACCCTGCAAGAAAGGCTCACAAGGACACAAGTGAGTGATTGGCTTAGATCTTGGCAAAGTGCAAATCTCCCCTTGCCCACCTCTGCCAGTTCAGGAGGTGAGCCATCCTTTTGTTTAAATAATAGCAGCAGCTTCCACTGACTATCCAGCAGGCACAGGCTGGCAGCCTCTCCTGGGTAGAACCAAATCCACATTAGGGACAAACCAAGGCTCCTGCCACTGGCCTGCCAGGCTGGGAGGCCAGAGGCCCAAGGTGTAACCTGGATTAACCAGCGTGGGGAGAGGACCCTGGTCTCAAGGGGCAGGGCAGGGTGGAGCCTTATCTCCCTGGACACTCTCCCAGGCACCAGGCACCCACCCAGAACTTGAAATCTTCCCCATGGGGCAGAAGCCTGGGCCTACATCTGTCCTGGGCCAGAGCTCCCACCCCATCCGCCAGAGCCCAGAGCACAAGGCCTGGACACACAGAAGGGGAGCATGCCCAGGCCCCTCCCTATCTGCACTTCCGTTTCTCTCCATAACCATCTGGGGTTATGAATAGGCCCACTTGGCAGAACTGGAGAGAAGGGGACCTGGGGCAAGGGGGCACCTGTACCAGCACAACCCCACTCCCACCATACTTCCAAACCCAGCATGCTGGAGTTCCCATGCACCCATCCCAAATCCTATACTGCGTCTCCTGCCCTCCCCTGCTCACCTGTACCAAAATTTCCTTCAAATTGTGTCCTTCTATTTCAGTGGCATTGTGTTAATCATTCCCCCCAGAGAACTGGTGTTTAATTGCTGTCTAATTTGCATGATTATGTATATTAATCTCCCATCCTGATGAATATTCATGAATCTCATTTAGATTTTGTTTTCTAATAAAAAATTTCCAATGTGATTACAGTGGGGGACTTGGCGGGGAGTGAGGGTCTCCAGGAATCCATTCATTCTGTGGCCTACCAGATTTGGAAGTATTTGTACCAAAAGGTTCTGAACCCCAACTTGGCCTCTGGGAAGGAGAGCTGCTAGGGAGGCAGGGGTGACCTTGGGTAAAGTGCTACCACCCCTGGAGCCTCAGTTTCCCTCTATGGGTACTTGCCTTTGTCCCCTCCCCTTCTGGAACAGCCCTCATTCCCTAAGGCCTGGCAGTGGTGAAGGGCCCCAGGGACTCCCTCATCACATGGGCCCCGTGAATGCCCAGCAAAGGGCCTTTCTGGAAAAAGCCCTCTCCCCAGCCCCCATATTCCCTTCCATAAATGACAAAAATAGGGACAGCCTCTCCCTCCCTCATTACTTTCATTAACGGTTATTAACACCCCCACCGATTAATGTATGCATTTAAATAATCCATTCCTTCTTGTTCGTGTTCTAATTGAAACATACCAATAGAACAAGACATTGCTGTCAGAGTGTAGTTTTTTTTTTTTAATGATTTCTCTCTTTCTAAAAAAAAAACTGCTGGATATGACATGCTGGTGGGGCAGGCAGGAGGGGGGGGGGGTGAGGATTGGCGCCTGGGAAAATCTATGTACTCAGATCCAGCTCAACTGCCTCCGGGAGAGGGAGATGCCGATGGAGCAGAGCGCATGCGGGACCCAAGGGTGCTGCCCATCCCCTAAGCTCCAGTCCCAGTTCAAGTCGGCTGGGGGTGATGGCGCTGCCCACTAGCCAAGGTGGCTTTAGGATGACAAAGCCTGTTGTGGAGTGGGTGGCACAGGTGGCGTCTGGTGGAGAGGCGACTCCACCATGTGACTGAGGGCTGAGCCTTGCCTGATGGACTGGGGGAGTGGCCTCTGAGAGACGCTCAGTGTGGCTGGGACCAAATGGCCCATGTCCTATGCAGGATTCCTCTGTGGCAGGATCAGCAAACCAGGGCCCTTAGACCAAGTCTGGCCCCCAAATGCTTTTATAAATAAAGTTCTATTAGCACACGGACACACTTCTGACACCCATAAGCTTCTGTCTACAACTGCTGTCTACAGCAGCTTATGCTACAACATCAGAGTATATTAGTTGCAATAGAGCCTGCCCAGCCTCCACACATGCACTGCCTGGCCCTTTGTGGAGATCCACTGGCCCTAGTGAGTGGAAAGATTTCAGGAGCTGGCTCCTTTGCATGAAGAAGCCCGACGACCAGGATTCGGTACCATCACAATTTGGTACCAGGAGCAAACAGGATTACCATGTGGGATGGGCAAAACCCAGATGGTCATGGTACCTTGTCCACTGTCCCCACCCCAAGCCCCCACAAGTACAACCAGGTGGTTGTCAGCCAAGCCTGGGGGCTTCACTCTTCAGTTCAGTTCCACAAGCGCCCCCTTACCCAGGAGCTGGGTCCCCTCTCCCTACCTCACTGCTGCCTCTGACCCTCTGACTGGCACTAGCTGCACCCCTGCAGCAGTGCCCTCCCAGGTATCCTGACCACACTCCACCCCAGGCAGTCCCAACAGAGTTTTCAGAAGCAAAACTTGGCTCTCCTCTCTCCCTCTAATTCTTTCCATGGCTCTCAACTGCCCTCAGGGCAGAGACCAGGCTCCTTCCTGACCACTTCCAAGACCTCTGCCCCTGCCCAGCTCTGTCCTGGTGGTCCCCACACCTGCTGGTTCCTCATCCCCCTTCAGGGAAGCCACCCTGCAGGTCTTCCAGCCCAGGGTTCTCTATGCAACCTCAGCATCCCTGTACAGGGCTGACTCAAACAGCCTCCACATTGCTTTCCACATTCTCGGTGTACCCACAAATAACATAACCTGCCTCCAACAGGACCTTCTGCCACGATCACAACATCTGTCCTGTTCAGTGGCCACACAAGGCTGTTAAAGAACATCCAACTCTGTGATTCTAATTAATGCAAATGTAGATGGCCCTGTGTGGCTAGTGGCTGCTGTATTGGACAGTATGGTCCCAAAAGATAAAGCCTAAAATAGTAACAATAATAAAAATAACCACCATGGACCATAATCAAATCTGAGAAAAATTAACAACACCTTTAAGAGCAACTATTCAACCAGCACTCAAGTAATGACTTTCTTTTTGGGTTTTCTCAGGTGGGTGATGTGACCTGAAGCCCATTTGCTCTTCCTCCAGCTTTCCCCTAAAATTACAATCCCCAAGAAACCAAATGGTGGCCATTTGACTGTCCTGCCTCGGTTTGGCCCTGCAGTGCCTGGGGTCTCTCGGGGTGATGGGGATTAGGGAGAGGGTGGTGGTAAGAGCAACATGGGTTTCCATTTGGGGGCAGTCCTTCCTTCTGAGTGGGGCTGTGGGCTCTCACCCATGGTGGGCGGTAGGAGTGGCGACAGCTTATTATTTCACACTTACAGGAAAGCTGCAGAGAGAATGCCAGGTTGTGCCCCAAATCCAAATCCACTTGTTTATATTTCACCCCTTTTTATCGCCTGCCCCATTTATAATGTTGTATGTGCCCATGAAATGGGGAGGAGGAAGCAGAAGGGCAGAGCCCCATGCTCCCCACCCAGACAAGCAGATCTGAGGCTGGAGAGGTGAGTGGAGGCCACACTCCACCCTTTCTAAGAGAAGGGGGCCCCCAACCCAACACTTCCTGAACTCCCAGGGTACCGACTCCCAACCCTGGGGCTTCCCTAGTGGGTGGAGCCAGCTCTCAGATGAAGTGTCCCAACAAAGAAGGAATAATTCAGAGAAGTGGGGTCCCTTAGCTGCAGAAGGTGGCCCATCTGCTCCCTCCTGTGAATTTCAGATCCAAGACTGCAGTGATAACAGAAAGACCCCCTCTTGCTCCAGTCTCAAGTGGAACCTATGAGGTACCCAAGGGTGGGGATGGGAGGGTCCGCACCCTCCCACTCCCAAATATGAGCTCAGAGGCCAACCTGCAACCTTCCTGTAAGAGACAAACACAAGGGAACAAACACGAACGCAAAACATGGACTAAAATCACGGATTCAGGATTTATCCCAGAAACAGAAAAGCATATGTAAGACAGCAACCTCCACATACCGCAAGGAGATTACAGAGCACACGGTTCTTTGGAAGAAAGATGAGATTTCAGAGAGAAAGAGAGGAGCCGGGAAAAACTAAGAAAAGGAGTTCCTGCAGCGAATTTACAGATTTTAAAAAGTAGCACCAAAGGAAGCGAAGGCAGAACAGATGGAGCAGAAAAGGTGATCAATGAAGAGGGAAAGTTCAGTAAATGCCTCTAAACATAGGGGAGAAGGAAGGAATTCTGAGGCAATGGACATGAAGATCTAAATGAGACGACAGGAGACTCAACACTGGAGAGCGGGCATCCCCGGAGGGAACAGAAAAAACACCCCAAACTAGAGTGGAAGACATAGCTGACCAAGCACTTCCTATTTATTTATTTATTTATTTATTTATTTATTTATTTAAATTGTTGTTCAAGTACAGTTTGACCAAGCATTTCTGAGACAGAGATCTTAAGGGCTCATTGGCAACCTCCGAAAATGAATGAAAAGGCATGCGAGATTGACATAAACATGCCCATTCACTGAATAGCATGGGAGGACAGTGGCATGCAACCTGCACTGCACAGGTGGAGGTGGGAAAGCTGGTGGTGGCCAAGGAATTCTACTCCCAACTGTCACATGCAAGGCACACATCACCATGTTCCCTTGCTGGAAATCATCCCTGAAGATACACTCCAGACTGGGAGGGGTCAAACACGGACGTGCAAGTCAGGTGTGTGTGATGGGTCTGGGGAGAGCGATCCCATCAGCCCTGAAGTGAAGATGCCATTGCAGCAAGAACAGGGCTGGGGGCCTGCAGGTGCCACCCTGCTCTGGATATTTCTCCTGGTTAATCCCACTGGATCCTTACAATGGCTGCTAACATCCCCATTTGACAGATGAGAAACTGAGGCACAAAAATTTTGTCATTTGCTCATGGTCTCATAATAAGCAGCAGAATCACTTATCTGAGGATGCACATACACACAGCTTGTTAATGAAGAGAAACACTGCTTTTAAAAAGTGGAAAGTTATTTATACTGAATACCAGGGTGGAAGAGAGATGCAGAGGTTCATTCCTCCACTTTCCCACAGGAGGGACATGTGACTTCGCTTTTGGGGTTGAAAGAGCAGAAATGGGAGGTTTCAGCACATTCTTTAAAGCCATAAAAATAATCACCAGTGAGCTTCAAACCAGCACAGACCTTTCAAAACCAATTTCTAGAAAATACATGCCAGATATACGAGCCTGCCATAGGGAGTATAAAGACAGGAACAGCAGACACGAAAGTATGGAGTAGGGGCTGACACTGTAAGCCTCACAATTTCTTGTAAACTAAAGCCATTGCACCTACAGAAAATGTTCTGGAACAAGCAAATCCAGAAGACTACAGAGAATTAGTTGCACAAAGATAGACAAAGACACAAAACCAAAAAATGGGATCATAATATTCACATCAAAGTCCGACTTCAAGAGGCAAGTGCTCACTGAAACAGAGGGCAGCTGCTTGCAAGTGACAGGCTAGGCTCACAAAGAAAGCCCCACTGACCCAAGTTTCATGTGCCGATAACCTAGTGAGTAAACAAATAAGTAGGAGCCCAGGGAACACTCCAAGACCAACAAAACAAGAGGGGAAATGAGCTGCTCTCTTAATGTCAAACAGATTAAAACCCCAAACTGTGCTCAGATGGGGACCAAAGACCTTATGGCTCCATGTCCCTCAAGTGCTTGTGAAGAATGAAAAAGTGGCTCTATTTCAATGAGAGCAGGAATGCTTTGGACCATCGGGCAGGTGCAGCCGCACATGCTGCATCGATTTCAGTACCAATGACCTAGAATAGAAATTCACCAAGCCAGGGACAGACACTCCACTTCCAACTAGGAAATTAGAAAGCTCCAAAATAACAACTCAAAGATAAAGCAAATTTAAATTACCAGGTATCTTTGAAACATAAGGAAAGACTGCATTACTGAGACCAGTGGGACACAGCTGAATTGGTCCTCAGAAGGAAATGGGATAATTCCGGACTCCTGACTACTAAATGAGAAAGCAGATATAAACAAATGCGGTCTTGGACTAAAAAAAAAAAAATAATAATAATAAATAAAATTAAATTAAATTAAAGACAGGAGAAATCAAGATGGAAGAAGGAAAAGAAAAGCAGTCAATTGATAAATATCGATTCACCAATAAAGCAGACTGAAAGAAAGATCAATAACAGGTAAGGAATGAGGGAGTGGAATCAAGGACAAAAGAACAGAAAAAATGTGTAGAATTAGGACAGACATGAACACTACCTCCTGACACTACAAGGACAGGTGACTTTATACATGATAAAAGAATACAACATTAGCCATTTTTATTTATTTTTTTTATCCTCATGCAAGGAAATTTTTTCATTGCTTTTAGAGAAATCGGAAGGCAGAGAGAAAAACATTGATGCAAGAGAGAAACACTCATTAACTGCCTCACAAACACGCCTAAGCTGGGGATTGTACGCACCCCGACCAGGGATCAAACCTGCAGCCTAGGTATGTGCCCTGACCAGGAATCAAATCCACAACCTTTTGGTTGTGGGACGATGCTCCTGAGAACTGAGCCTCACCAGCCAAGGTGCAACACTAGCCATTTTTTTTAAAATTTATTTTTTAGAGAGGGAAGGGAGGGAGAGAGGGAGAGAGAGGGAGAGAGAGGGAGAGAGAGGGAGAGAGACATCAATGTGCGGTTGCTAGGAGACATGGCCTGCAACCTAGGCATGTGCCCTGACTGGGAATCGAACCTGTGATGCCTGGTTCACAGCCCGCGCTCAATCCACTGAGCTACACCAGCCAGGGCAACACTAGCCATTTTTTAATGTGCCTAAAATGAATGATTTTTTTGGCCTAGGAAAATGGTGAAATGGACAAGAGGAGCGAACAAAATCTTGACAAGCCGATGGTGAGCATGGGGCAAACAGTGCAGGGCTGGTTTCCCACGTGCAGAGGGACACGGTGCCACGTGCTGGAGACTGTTCCTGAGAAACTGGCTTGGGAACACAGCAGTGCCGAAAGCTGCAGGCCCACTAGACTCAGGAGCACAAGCAGAACGCGGGACAGGTCTGGTTAGCAAAGAATGCAGGCTGTGCACAAGACGCAAGGAGCGTCTGGGGCAACAGCCAGTAGCAGACCCGGAGAAGAAACGGGGGCCACTCTGAGACACTGTGGACGGTCACACAGGATGCGAGGGGAACACCCCAAACAGGATAAACACAAGACAGAAAGATCAACCTCGACGCAATAGCCAGTGTCACGGGCCGGCCCAGCCGAGGACAAGCAAACAGCAGGCATCATATGGTCCTAGAAACACCAGCCAATGCAGAAAGGGGCAGGGCATCTGTTCTGGGACAGGGAGCCTTGGTGTCTAAGGAGGGGTGGTGTAAAACTAAACCAAGGGGAAAATGCAGGCATTTAAGGGATGGTGGAAGGTGACCAGGTGGAAAACATGATTAAAAAGATCCCCAAACTACAGCACAGAAATTACTGGAATACCTAGAAATAACCTTCATTGGAAAAGTACATGACCATTTTTTTAAAAACTATATAAAGTGACTATGTGCTTTATACACCACCTTCAAAATTTATCTTAAAAACTACTAAGGAACAAGTAAGAAAACTTAAATGGAGAAGATAACAGAGTCTTACAATGGGAAGACAAGGGGTTCTTTCCAAACTTATCTATGAATTTAACATATCAAAATCCCAACAGGTTTTTTTGGGTGGGGTCGGGGGAGACTTAGGGAGTGGAGACATGACATAATTCTTCTAAAGATCATGGAAAAGAATCAGCATCTCTGAAAACATGGGGAAAATAACCTGAAAAAGAACAACTGAAGTAGGACTATAAAAACACAATAAAGCTACAGCAGTAACACTGGGTAAGCACGGAGGTAGCAACAGAGAGAAAGGTAGAAAGATGAGAAAAAAACTCATGGGTAATTGGAACTTAAGAAATTCTTTAAGGCATTTCAAACTGCCGAGAAGGTTTCCTTGGCCCTGACCAGGTAGCTCAGCTGGTTAGTGTTGTCCCATTATGCCAAGATTGTGGGTTCCATCCCTGGTCAGGGCGAATACAAGGACCAACAGGTGGAACAACAAACTGATGTTTCCCTCTCTACATATAATATCAATCAATCAGTCAATGAAAAGTTGCCTTGAATTTACCGTTACAGAATTTTATAACTTAAAATGCTTAATACATTTCCCCCCACTTTATCTGCTCTAATAATAACATCAAAAGCTATGATAATTTCCTAAGTACAGCTCTGCCTACACCAGATAGTTTCAATGTGTTTCTATTACTGCTGATGGATGTCTATCCTGTCTCGGCTGTTTTAGTTTCTCCCTTAACACAAGAGTTGAGTAAAAAGGAATTTTGATCTAAGTGGTCAGCCTTATTTCTTTCTACTTTTTGGTGTTTAATTTCTAGATTCACTGCATTGTTCTCAAAAAACATGGTTTATACTCTGGTCTTTTTTGCTGTTGTTCTTAAAGGTTGCATTATGCCCAGTATGTGATCAATATTTATAAAAGGGGTGTGGACCCTAATTACAGGGTATGGCCTTTAAAGGGTAAGTGCTTCTAATTGGAGGTGCCCTCAGAACTGCTGTGAAGCCTGTGCAGGCCCCACCCCAGCCTGTCCACCAGGGGATCTGGGTGCCTGGACCCTGTGTCCAGGGTCCAGGGGTATCTGTTCAGAGCGGCCCGGCATGTGTGCACTCAGTCAGGGACACTTAGGTCATCAGCCTCGATCACCGTTAAGGTTTCTCTCTCCCGCTTGCTTTTCTTCTTTTTTGAGATTTTACTTATTTATTTTTAGAGAGGAGGGAAGGGAGAAAGAGAGAGAGAGAGAGAGAGAAACATTGATTGGTTGCTTCTCAAACATGCCCTGACCAGGGCCCGAACCCGCAACCCAAGCATGTGCCTGACCAAGAATCAAACCAGCAGCGACCTTTCACTTTGTGGGATGACACCCAACCCACTGAGCCACACTGGTCAGGGCTCCCCCACTGACTTGTGATGTCTTTGCTCTGCCAAGGGCGGCGGAACCTGCCTTCCTCCTCTCCAGCATCTTTCCCATACATTTCTCAACCCGATGTAATGAGAAACAGGCACGTTTGTGACTGTCACATCTGCACTGCAGAACGGACTGTCATCCAGTTCTTAGGGATTTTTCAGAAATGGCACCAAGGCTAGAACACATCATAAGTGAAAATCTTTATAACATTAAAATTAAGTCAATAAACTACTGAGATAAATGAAAAACCTCCATTAACAACAGTTGGTAAGTTGAGAAAAAAACAGCTGCAACACAGATCACAAAATAGCATTCTTCCTATGTAAAAAGTTCTTGCAAATCAAAAAGATCAATATAGGGTGCGGGTATGGGATCCGGGGAGGCAGCACTGAATGGTGAGTTAGGAAGGTCCCTAAGCTTGAGTTTCAGCTTCTTTACAAGTAAAATGGGGATAACAGCACCAGCTGTATCACTGACCTGTGAGGCTAGAGGACTCATAATCAATGACCCAGTTTGGGCACCTGGCATACAGTGATCAAAAAAATGGTGACATAAGTCATTGTTGATAAGTGTTATGATTCCTTTCATTAAAAAGTTTATCAGGCAGCAAAAAAGGAAACAACCACTGAAAGAGTCGACAACCAGGATGGAGCTCCAAGAAATTATGCTGAGTGGACAAAGCCAACCTTGAAAAGTGCCAAGCTGTGTGGTTCTGTGTATATTACATCTCAACGCAACAAAATGTGGAGATGGAGAAAAACAAATTAGTGGTCTGCACGTCCAAGTGACTATGAAGACGCAAGAGAGAGAGGGGGGTAATGGAACAGCTTGGTATCTCAATTGTAGAGACACTTCATGGACCTACACGTGGGACAAACTGCACAGAACTAAACACACATGCACGCACAAGCACACATGCGCTGGTGAGGCCCGAATAAACTGCGTGCTGTACGAAGGCCCTCTTCCCAATTCCACTTATACTACAGACATGCAGGATGTCGGGGGGACTGGGCTGGGGTGGGGAACAGGACCTCTGTACACTTCTTTGCAATGTCAATTAATCTATCATGATTTCAAAATAAAAGTTAGCCCTGACCATTGTGGCTCAACTGACTGGGCGTTGTCACACAACGCAAAGGTTGCCAGTTTGATTCCTGGTCAGGGCACATGCCTGGGTTGTGAGTTTGCTCCCCAATTGGGGTGTATTTGAGAAGCACTGATCGATGTTTCTCTCCCTCTCTTTCTTTTTCCCTCCCCTCTCTCTAAAAATAAATAAATGAAATCTTCTAAAAAAATCAATTAAAAATTATTTAAAAAATAACCACAGAGACAGCCCAGACATCCTGGGCAAGGCTGCCCTTGGACCCCAACACTCCACAGCCACTATTTCAGTCACTTTCGAAGAGACCTCCTATTTTGGGCCGGGCTATTACTTTTCTGATAGGAAGTGCCCTTTTAGAATAAATTTAAGAGAAGCAAGTTGACTCCAAGTCAATACCAGGAAAACGCCAAACCAGGACATACACAGGGAGATGAGCGGGAGGTTGTGGCTGGGGGAACCACTGGCATTTGTAAACTCTTGATAAATGGTAGTGTCCCCCTTAAGCTGACATGGCCTGTCTGGAGGGAGGGTGACCGACCCACTTTCTCATGAAAGAGGGGTTTGGACAAGACCTTCCCAGACCAAAGCGGTCAGGGTCAGAGGGAGGGCAGGGGCAGCAGCAACCATGGAATATCAATCTGCAAATGTTTACAAGGGCTCCCACTGAGGCTGGGCTAGGCATCAGTGGGAAGCCAGTCTGGGCACAGGGTGTCCTGGAGGGAACCCTTACCCTGGGCCATGACTTTGGCTACCTAGGGCTCCTGGCCTTGCGAGTGGACACCAGATTAGGGAATATAGCACAGGGCAAAGGCCAGGGGTAGATAAAGGCACATCTGTGTCAACTCCTCCAGGAAGCCCCCAGGCCCTGGTCCTCTGCCTTAGGCAGTGAGTGGCAGCATCCTAGCTCCTATGGGCTATTTCAGAAGGGAAGGGATGTGGGGATTTCCACACCTCAGGGAGGACTCTAGCTGGCCCTGCTGACACTTCCTCAGGCAGAGAGGAAGGCCAGTGCAGGGCACCAGGGTCGGCAACACAATGTTCCTCCCTTTGGGGTGGCAGCGTGAACATAAACCACCCCCTCAAAACCCCCTTCTCCTCCAGCCAGACCTCACTGGATATCCCAATGGAATTCAGAAATGACTCTAAGGCAGACTCTTCTGTCCTGGATCTCAGATGCATGGAAGGATGTGGTGCCAATCATGGGGTCTCAAAAAGACGCCAAAGTCCACAAAGAGTGCCAGAGACGCCAGAGACCGAAACAGCCAGCCTTCCCAAGGGCTCCCCCCAAATCCTCCCAACAGCCAGAGTGGACTCCCCAACACGCACATGGCAACTCTCTGCTCACAGCCCTCCAGGGTTCCCACCTTTCTCGGCGTGAAAGCCCAAGTCCTCACCACAGCACGCAAGGCCCTGAATGACCTGCCCCATCCCTCCTGCTCCTTACGTCCTTCCTGTCACCCTATCATGTTCACTCTGCTCCAGCCACGCGAGCCCCCTCCATTTCTCCAACATGCTATATGCCAGGCAAGGTCCTGCCCCAGGATCCCTGTGCACGTGCTATTCCTCCTGCCTTGAACCCTTCATCATGTCTCCTTAGAGATCATCCCCAAATGGCCTGGCTTTGTGGAAGTTTCCCTCCACTGCTCTGATTCCTGACCCGTTGCAGGTTCCTTTAGGCCATACTGTCCATCCTCCTACAGCCACATCATCAGCATTCAGTCCCAGGTAGAGTGACTGACTTGTCCAGGTTTGCCTGGCTGTACCCAGTTTGAATGCTCAAAGTCCCAGTAACGTTCAGTATCCTCCTGTGTACCGTTAAGGGCCTAATACATGCTTGAATGTAAACAGCCAGGAGCTGGGCCTCTCCCAGGACTTACAGAATGGGCAACATTTGTCAAGAGCGGGAATTCCATGTCACGCCCCTGCTGGGCTTCAGTTTCCTCTTTAGGGATGGAACGGAGACCCAGGACCCCACTGGGGCAAAGACCTCAAAGGTTCAAGTCCCTGCCTCACACAGGACCCCCCTGTGAGCGATACAGATGATTCCCATCTCTAGGCCAGGGACCCAGGCTCCAGGTGCAGGACAGATGCTGTGCTGACCTCCAGGGTCCCTCCATGACACTCAATGCAGGTTCTCAGGCTCGCTGTCCCCAGCCCCCACTCCAGCTGCTGGACCTAGGACCCCCTCACCTCCTCCTCTGGCACCCTGTTCACGAGCTTACATCCAGCCTCAGCCCCACTCTACCTTCTAGGTCTGGTGCTACACCCCATTCCTGCTCTGCTCCAGCCCGCCTCCTACACACTCTCATCTTTTTGTGCAAACTCACAGCCCCAAGGCGGCAGGGTCCTACCTGAGCCTCCAAACTGGGTGCCAGCCAGAGAAGTGGGCCGGCCTTTCCCATTGGCCACCGGCAGGGGGAACATCTGTGGGGAGGGAGAGAGCAGTGAGTGGCGTGGGGGGCACATCCAGGGATGCAACTCTGCCTACGGAGGTCCTGTCCCATCAGAGAGACCAGGTAGGAAAAGGCAGTCAGGGGTCCCTTCACTGCACACCACCTTAACCCGGGCCCCTGTGACAGCGCAGCCCACCAGTGGCAACAATATCCAGTGGAAGTTGAAACCAGCTGTTTACACCAGATTTGTATTCTTTTGAGTGGAATAACTTATTTAGCACTTGATACAATTTATCTGCTCTTAGATATGATACAGTTTCAGCTTTAAAAAGTGAGACCATTTATACCTAATAGGTTGGCAGGGGCCAGCGCGCCATGTGCACAGATCTTTCCTGACAAGCCTGGAATCCCCTCCTGTGTTTGTTCATCTCTGACCCCAAGTGGCAGGGACATGGGGAGGACAGCCAGGCCCCATCCCTGGGACAGAGAGCATGACCTGGGTGGAGTGTCCCTCACATGCTCAGCTCTGTGCTCAGCAGCTGCCTAAGCAGCCCTCAATGCACCCTAACTGCTGACGCCTGAACTTCAGAAAGGGAAACTGAGGCTCAGAGAGGCAGGAAGCTGGAAGGATTCCGCAAAGGCTATACACCCACCCCCATGGTTTATTGGGTGGTTCCCTGGGTGCCACCCTCCCTGCTTAAATACTCAGTGTAAAGTTCCTGTAGATTCAACAGCTTAGCAGTACTAACAGGAAAACCCAGTATCAACAAATCCTTTGCCACAAAAACAAACACATGTCATCGCTGTGCCCCACAGATCTGGGTTTTACAGATTCCATTTGGAGCCCAGGTGATTAAAAGTGGCCAGAATTGGGGTAAGTGGTTTGTTGGGGAACGGCTAACAGTTCCCCCAAATCTTCCCAGGCCAGCAAGGAAGCAAGGATGCAGCTCTCACCCACAGGTGACTTTTGTGTGAGCACCATGAACCCTAGGAGGGGCCCAGGAAGTAGGGCCCTACCCCCCCTACCTCATCCCACAGGAGGGGAAACTAAGGACACATGCTCAACTGGGCCCGGCAAGTTAGAGCAGAGGCTCATGGGAGGCATGGCAATGGGTTCTCACTGAGTGCCTCTCTTGGGGTGGTGAGTGTGCATGTGTGTCTGTGCTCCTTCAATTGGGCCAGTCTCCCCAGGGCTCTACTCCTCAAAATAGGTTCCTTTCTCATTGGGGAAACCGAGGTCTACATTGGGGGAGGGGCTGGCCTGAGCCAAGACCAGAACCAACAGGGCCCCAGAGCTGGAGGTCAGAAGCCAAGCCCCGGGGTTTGTCTTTGTTCTGCACCCTAGACTGCTAGGGGTTCTGGCGTGGCACTTGCCACAGGGGGCAATGGGCCGTGTCCTCTGAGCACCACATGACTCATCATCAGCCCAGAGAGGCCGCACACCCCTGGAGCCTCAATATTTTCTTCTGTGAAATGGACTTGGGGTTCTGACCACATGGAATGTTGTGAAACCCCAAAACACCAACACACATGGATGTCTAGAGCACACAGGGGTCGCTGTACACACGCTAGGCTCAGACTCCTTGTTTCCCTGGCCCCTCATTAGGCAGAGGAGCCATCTCAGGCCCACTCAGGGAAGGTCACCCAGAGTCAAAGTGCCCTCAACACCTTCCTTTTCTATCCCAGGAAGTTTCTCTATATTTAATTTTGACTGTTGCCTTTCCTATTTTTGAGAACCTAGCCTAAAGAAGACCTGCTTCCCTTTAAGTTTCTTCCGTTTCAGTCTAAAAACAAGGTCTTTCAAAGAAACAGATGAACTCAGTTTCTCTGGGGCAGGTGAGAGAGGCGCTACAGAGAAAGCACGTTAGCTAAAATGGGAGGCTGCCTCCGCCGCTCTCCTGTAACAAGGAGGGAAGATGAGGATGAAAACCAAGCCCTGAGATTTTGCTAGGAGACATGGAGCACCTCACCCTCTCAGCCTGTTTCCGCATCCATGAAACAAGTTATTGGTTTTTAGCTGGGGAGGGGGAGACATTCAGGCCCTCTGGACAGAGAGGGAGGCAGCCCTAACTGGTGTGACTCAGTTGGTTGGGCATGGTCCCCTGAAGTGAAAGGTCACATGTTCAATTCCCAGTCGGTGCACATGCAAGAGGCAACCAATTGATGTTTCTCTCTCACATCGTTTCTGTCCCTCTCTTCCTCTCCCTTCCCCCTTCTCTCTAAAGATAAGTAAAATCTTAAAAAAAAAAAAAAAAAGAATGGGGAGGCAGACAAGTTGTTCAGGCCTCTCAGATGGCACAGCAGGGGCCAGCTCTGACCCTGTGCTCCCCTGCCCCCACACAGACCTGTTCTGGCCCAGTAGTCTGTGACCTGTCGGTTTAACAAAAAACAACTGAGCTGTACCCCAGTTACTCAGCCGGGGAGGCAAAAATAAAACAGGGCTTAAAAATACGGGCCTGGCTCTTCCAGAGCTGCAGGCCCGCTGTCTCAAGGGCTGTGCTTTTCCGCAGGACAGCCGATGTTTCAGTTTGGGGACTTGTTTTTGATCAACCTCACTGGCCTGAGCCTGGTACTGGTGGAGGGTTAAATTCAGACCGAAAGAGTTGTCCCCAACTTGTTTCAAACCAAAATGGTGTCTGGGTGGGGGGAGGGGCAGGACTTAGGGAAGTGTCCACATTGGGTTCCCTGATTTGTGAGGAAACGCTGACCACCCGGACACCCGTGACAAATGGCCCACTGAACAGATGAGCAAATCAAGGCCTGGGGTCCAAGGTGCACTGCAGCTCTCAGCACTGAAGGGAGCTCTGCTCTGGTTTCTAGCCTCGCTTGGTAGGTCTGAGCTGTGTGACCTCTGAAAGCCAGGACCCTTCCAGAACCTCCACCTGACTGGCAGAGAAATGGGCAGTTCAGGGTGGATCAAACTGCCTGAAGTATAAGGATCCTTACCTTCCCCCACGGAGCCAACCTTTCCCCAAAAATAACAATGGCCGCAACGGCAGTGGTGGCTAAGCACTGCCCACAGATTCCCACAGTCCTCATGAGGTCTCTTCATGTCACCTGACTGCACTAGCGACTGTGTGGCTAAATAAATAATTAGACCATGTACCCCACCTTGCTTTTTGAAATCCACGATGTAACAAATAACACTGGCCACACCCATTTTACAGATCAGAAGGCCAAGGCCACTGTGTGCATACAGCCAAGCAGGGACCTCAGAGCTGAGCCTCCTCTTAGAGATACTGAGGCTCTGGGTAGACCCTCCCACTCTCTGGGCCTTGGTTTCCCTACCTGTAGAGTGGTAGATTGAACCCACTCTGTGCCTGAACAAACACCTGGGTGACAGGTGCCTTTGGGAACCAACAAGGGCTCCGAATATGCATACTGCTATGTCAGCCTGCCCATTAGAGGAACACCCCAATTCCCCCAGCCCTACCTGGGGGCCCCTCCATCCAAGTAAGTGTTAGGCCTGGCTTCTGGGGTGTTTCAGTAGGTGTTTCTTTTCTAGGAATCCTGGGGACACAGTGGGGTGTCTGAGGGGCCGGCCAAGCCTGGCTTACCATGCTGAAGTCCAGGAGGTCACTGAGCTCCTTGTCTGTGCCCACAGGCGCCATCCTCTGCGGCTGGTTCATTCTCCAGCTGCAATGGTGGGCTCAGGGGCCAAGTTGGATACTTCAGTCCTAGAGATGGCCCTGTGTGGTAGCCTGTGGTGGTGGACAGTGGTAGTGGACACAGGGAGGGGCAGGGACAGACATATAGAGAAACAGGAAAAGAACAAAAAAAGGTTTTTGTGACTGTGCCCTAAGTAGACAGATGAGGAGTAGGAGAGCTGTTTAAAAAGCCCTTCTAACCACCCTGAAGGGCTGGGTCCCCCTGGACTGATTCCCTTCCTGACCCTGGGGATGGGGGCAGGGCAGCCAGAATACCAGAATTCAGGGCCCCTAGAGAGACCCCTCCCCAGAGCCCTGGGAGTTTGAACAATGAGGGGGGGGTGTGGAGTGAGCAAATATAGATTTCCTAATTCCCTCTGAGACCACCAGACACTCAAGCTGCAAATTTTAGACTGGAAGGAGAGCTGAAGCAGTCGTTTTTCCACTTGCTGGGCCAGAACCTGCCCCCCTCAGGCCACATGTCCCACTTCCAACCATCCCCAGGCTTACCCGGCCTCGGCAGGCCAGAGGAAATTTGCTGACACCCCCCTCCCACAAGCAGCTGTCACAGCACGTTGAAGTCTTGGTCACCCCCTAACTCAAAGCGAAAGAAATCCTCAAGAAGGCAAGGCCGCTGCCTGGTTCATTACTGAATCAAGGGGAGCCCACCACAGGACCTACCCTCAAAGCTCCCCTTCAACTTCTCCCCCCTCAAAAAACAACTCAACTCAGAAAAGAACAAACAACCCTAGGTTGTTTTATTGTCACGTTGTATCCGGGAATTATTTTTAAGCAACTTTGAAAACATCCCCTCTCCCGCCCCTGAGGGAAGCGGGTTCCTAGACCAGCCCCCCGCCCCATCGGTCCCAGGGGCTTCATTCTATTCTAGAATGGGGGTGGGGGATCCACCTGCCAGACCCCATTCCACCCTACCCCACTCCTAGGAAAAGGCGCAAAGCAAGTCTTCCTCGCCCTGTAGCCGGACAACGAAGTCCCTCTGGCTTCCTCCCTGGGTCTCCGGGTGGTGGTGGGGTGGCCGTCGAGACACCGCGGAGGAGGTTGCAGGGGGAGGGGTTCCGAGGCCGAGGGACACCCAACTTCAGCGGTGGAGAAACCCCCGCTTTGTTTGTCAAATAGAGACAGGGTGTGAAACGGCTGCCCCTGAGCACACCCTCCCCCGCTAACTTTTTTCTTTTTGGGAGGGCATGTGAAACTGACTTTTTTGAGTACGAAACCGCAATTTTTTGTGGGATAGTTGAAACCAATTTTCAAGGCAGACTGGGGTGGGGGGTCTAAAACGGGCTTTTATAGGAGAGCTGAGGCTTTTGGGTGTCACGAGGACTTCTGGGGACTCGTAAGGTGTTTGGAACCATTTCGAAGGAAAGGCGGGCACGGGACATCTTCCTTGGTGGGGGAGGCCCGAGAAACCAACCACCCACCCCCCGCAGCCAGTGCAGGCGGCGAGGCCCGGGAGCCCTTTGAAGCTGGGGCGCCACCACTCCGCTGTTCGCAAACCCGAGCCGCCGTTGCCGCCTCTCCCCCATTAACGCGGAGCAGATGTTCACTCCGCAGTTCCCCCAGCCCCCGGCCCTCAACCTGAGCCTCAGTTTGCGCGGTCGCACCTTCCCGGCTCAGACAAAAGGACTCTCCCTCCCTCACACGCTCCCCCCTAAACTGCAGCGCCCCACCGTGCTCCTCCCGGGGAAGGGGACGCCCAGAGGACCCGCCACAAAGTTGGAAGGCCCCTTGGGCGCCCCCTGCACCCCCTCCCAGGGCTCCGGAAAGTTTCCCGAAGTGACCGGCCCGGCCAGGGAGGGGGCGCGCGCGGGCCTCGCGTGCACCAGACCCTACACGTCGCCCGCCCCAATGCCCGACGAGCAAAGTTGGAGAACAATGACTCCCGGCCGCCGCCCCGCGCCCGGCCCGCAATGGGGCAGGGCGGAGGGGGATACGCACCCCAGAGCACCGCCCCCTCCCCAACTTCCCGGCCCCCATGGCACGGTGAAGCCCGGGGCAACTTTGCACAAAGACGCCGGGCCACCAAAACCGCACGGCCCCGGGTCCCGGTGCAGTTACCTGCTCAGAGCGGCCGAGCCGCAGCGCACGGGGAACGGCACACGTACGGCCCCCCCACCCGACAAAGGGGCGCCAGCTGGCCCTGAGGGTCGCGCGTGGGCGGCGCGTGGCCCGGGCCCCTCCCCGCGTGCCCGCCCCGCGTGCCCGTACGTGTTCGGGGCACTGGCGGAGGCGGCCTGCGTGGAGTACGCGGTGAAGCCGCGTCTGGTCGGCTCTGCCCGGCCCGCTACGTCCGCGGGCGCCGCCACCGCCTCATCTTCCTGCGGCGGGAGACATGTTCCGTCCCCCTCCCGTGCGCCGGACACGCCCACCCCAAGGTCCTCCCACGGCCCGCCCCGTCCGGCGCCGCAGCGAATCCCTCCGCCGTCGCCACCGCCCCGACAGTCCCCCTCCTCCGGCCTGCCCTCCCGCACGCTCCCAAGAAGCCGTTACGGCGTTGCGGAGCTCGGAGTGTGGGAGTGGGGACACCTTGGCGGTCTTTCTGCAAACGGCGCGGGTTGCGGGGGGGACTATCTTTCAGCGCGGAGGCGCACATGGGTAGGCTGCAAAGCATCCATGACGCAAGGGAGAAAGGACCGTGAGATGGAAAGATAAGGCAGAGCCATAGTGGCCAATCGGAGAGCGGGAAAGCCTGATTGGCGGTGCCACCGGGCATTAGTGAAGAGGCCACTCCCTCTCTCTGCGGATTTGCGAAGAAAGAGGCGGGACTCTCCGAGCTAGAGTCCCGGAGAAACAGCGGGGGTGGACTTTGCAGTTTTATTCTCAGGTTTGCGTAGGCGCCCGCGCAGCCTCTCGGGCTTAGTCGTGTCTGCGTTCCTAGGGCTGCCTGCGGTGCTGGGTAATGCGAGAGGGCAACCAATGCCCAGGCCCAGAGCCAATGAATAAGACCCACTTCACGGGCAGGGAAACCGAGGTTAGCTCTGTTTCAGTGTCAGATAGACTCTCGTGGGACTTGCTCTGTGCCTGACTCGCTGAGTCTGTTTACCAATCTGTAATTTGGAATTTGGACCTGAGTTTGGACAGAACTAAGGCCAGAAGAAGCCTACTGATTCACCTAGTACGTCCAAAGTTTTCCCGACAGCCAGAGGCTTTTGAAGACCACAGACCCTACAGAATGGGAATAATTATTATTATAAATTAAATAACACTCTTTCATGGCTCCCTGTGACTCCAGAAGGAAAGCTACACTGCTTCCAGTCTTGAGAAGAGGCCACCATCCCCTTGGCCTATGGCGCTCTGGACACAAGGGCCTCCTCACTGTTCTGAAAACTGTCAGGCTCATTTTCATCTCTGGCTGGGCCTTTGTCCTTACTGTGCTTCCTGCTTGCAATGCTCTTCCACTCCCACGTGAAGCCCTTGAATCAATCCGTAGTTCAGGGCTGCTTCCAGCCAAGAAAGCTGGGCTGAAGGGAAGAAAAGTGGGGGTGGGGAAGTGGAGAAGACCCCATGGAAAGGAAGGGTATCCTAATAAAATTACAAACCCCTCCTAATACACCTAAAGTAGGCTGCCACCCACCCTGACACAGCCTTTTGGCCCAAAGAGTCCCCCACATACCCCAGACCTGGGGAGGTGAGTGAGGATCTTGGGGTTTGAGTTTGAATCCCTCAACCCTCCCCTTTCACTGTGACCTTGAGCAAATTCTTGCCATGCCCTGGGCCTCAGTTTCCCTGTCAGGAAAATAGAAGGGTGCAGTGATGGGCACAGTGTAGGCAACCTGTAGCTCCTGCCCGCATCCCTAGGCCTCTTCCCATTAATGGATCTGGTATTTCTGAGTGAGGGGTCCCTTCCTGGTGGCCTAGCCCTGGGCCCACAGGCCTGTGGTCTGCTGTGGCTTTCTCAGCCTCAGGGGTTTCTGGAGGACCAGACTGGGGGTAACAGGTTGCTGGAGTCCTCAGCCTCACTCAGGATGGTCCAGACCCCCAAGGCTACGAGTGTAAACCATAGAGTTGGGCATGGTTCTTGGGTTATCCCTGGAAATACCTCTGGAAGGGGGTGGATGGTCCATCCATAGGCCATGCAATTACTGAGCACCAACTGTGTGCCAGTCTTGGTGTTGGGCATTGGGGCACAACACCCAAGTGGTACCCGTGACTGGTCCAGCCCTGCCCTCCAAGACAAGCTGGGCCATCAGAGCTTCCCCTTTAGTCCGAAATATGACTATTTCCATACATTTCACCATAAGGTCCTCATGCCTGGGTGATTAAACCCATTGTCCAGATGAGGAAACTGAGGCCCAGAGAGCTCCTCCCTGGGGGCCAGGCCAGTCTACCCTGGAGCTCACACCTGCTAAGAGGCCTTCTTGGCACCCACACACCATCATTGTCCTCCCTGGGGAGGCCTGCTGTGGGGCTGAGTCACTGGGTGGAGCAGCCTATGGGGGCTCCCAATAGGCTGCCACCTCTGCCCAGCCTCAAGGCCACAAGGCCCTGGCACAGGGACAGGCAGCCAATGGCTGGCTAATGCCAGAGGGCCCTCAAGGGAGGCCCACAGCCCCCACCCACGCCTGACTTTGGCCTTTGTTCTCTGGGTGCCTCAGACTAGAACCCTAGAGCTGCCTCCCCGACCTGCTGCCTCCTTCCACCCTAGCCACACCTACTGTGCTTGCCCTAGGCTGAGAACTCCTGAGTGAGAGAGGTCACCCCACTTCTGTTTGGTAAAACTAATGCCAGGGACAGATTCTTACCAATCGGGGGAGTGAGTTGAGGGATGTGGCATGGTGATAAAAGCTTCCAGAAGACAGGCCTAGTATGTGTTTGGGTTATGGTTGTCCATGGAGAGAATGTAATTGGACTTGGGACTTTAGGGCCACCTCTTGACATCCATTTTTATTTGTCTCCAAAGTGGGTTAGTTCCCCTGGGGTGTGAATAGATCCTCTCGCCCTGGCTGGTATAGCTCAGTGGATTGAGTGGGGGCTGCGAACCAGGCATCGCAGGTTCGATTCCCAGTCAGGGCACATGCCTAGGTTGCAGGCCATGGCCCCCAGCAACCGCACATTGATGTTTCTCTCTCTCTCTCCATCCCTCCCTTCCCTCTCTAAAAATAAATAAATAAAATCTTAAAAAAAAAAAAAGTTTCTCCTCCTTAAAAAAAAAAATAGATCCTCTCACTCTGTCACCCCACCCAGCTCCTCTGCATTTCAAAAGACGTGGCTGGAGAGAGAAGCACTCCTCATCTCACACACCTCCTCACAGTATCTCAGTGCGTGCTCCTGCAGCGGTGACGACTGCCTCTGGAGCTGGTGGTTTCTTGGTCCATTCCACCCCCATGGGAGGGCCTGACCCTGGCAAGTCCATGTTCACCATGACACCACCCCCCAGGCCTGGGTCAGGGCTCGCTCATTCATTCATTCATTCTCTCTGGGAAGAAGGTTCCTCCTGGAGCTGCTGGTTGGTCCTGAGGTCAGGTGTCTGCCTACGAATGTATGGGGAGGCTTATTACCCTTTCCAGGTGAGGGAGGGGATGCTGACCATGGTGGGTGTTCAGTGGATGGTGAAGCAGCAGTTCCACCAGCCGCTCCCCACACCTGACTTCTCTGGCACTCCCAGGTGTGACTAGAAGGAAGGGAAGGGACCCAGGGATGCTTTGACTCCTGCCCCTTGGCTACGACTTCTACTGGAGAGCAGGCGGCCCATGAAAACTGGGCAGGGGGCTCTGAGGGTGTCCAGATGCTCTGCCTCATGCCTCCTGTTGTCAGGTGTCAGATAAAGACCCAGAAACGTCTCTGAATGTGTCCCACAGGACCCCAACCTACCTAGGGTCCAGAGACATTGGGTGTGACCAGAAGGAAAGGTAAAGTTGATGGAGAAAGAGCAAGGAGCACTCTAGCCAGGAGGAGAGCAGGGGCAAAGGTGGGGAGGTGGAACTATGCAGGGTGTATTTAAGAAAGCTGTGAGGCAGGAGCCCCCAAAATGGACGCAGAGGGGCCAAGGTTATAGGGCAGGGCTTTGAATACCACAGGGAGGGGTCAGACCTTAATGGTGGGTCATTAGGGAGCCATGGCGGAGATCTGAGCAGGAAAGGGACATGATCCCAGCCGCTTCGTGTAGTGGACGGTTCAGAGGGGAGGAGGAGGGGTGGTCACTGAGGGAGAGAAGGCAGGCCATGGGCAGATGAGCCAGGTGAATTTGGGATAGATTTGAGGGGGAATTGAGGAGTCACTCTAAGTGGGGATGAAGAGACAGCCACCAATCAGTGTGGAGTGTGGGGTTGGGGACCTGCATGAATTAATAATAGTGCCCTTCCCCGAGAGCAAAGGCACCTTATGGCCAGTGATGATAACGAGAGGAGCTGGCCAGGAGGGACTGGATGCCAGGGAGCAGTGAGTGAATGAATGAATGAATGAACACTGACCTGGACTGAACCTAAATCCAGGCTGGACCCCTCCCCTGGACTGAGCCAGACCACAGAACTGCCTCTTTCTACCCGGTTCCCCCACCTGTCCTGTGTCCATCCATTCCCAGGGCACAAGCCACCTGCCAAGAGCAGCCCCTTGCCCACCTGGCCTGGTGCCCCAGGTGACCAATAACTCCCAACTCAGGGCCCCCAAGGCCTGTCCCGCCACATTCTGGGGCAGCCTGTGCAAACACAAGGTGCTCTCCCTCCTGCCTTCGTGTGCACTGTCTGGCCCAGTTCCCGGGGGGCGGGGGTGAGAGTGGGAGGGGTAGGCGACAGGGAGCGAGGCTGGATTCCTGCTGCCCACACACACACCTACAGGGTGGCCTCGCTGACCTCTGCTCATGGTGACATGGAAAGCACTCCTGTGTTCCCTGGGGGTTACCCCCTTCTCCTGAAACTTTTCCAGACCCCCTGAGCTTCTCCCAGGAGGAAACAGGAGTAGCCCCACTGTTCAGATGGGGAAACCCAGGCTCAGGACCCCACCTGAGGCCAGCCAGGCCCCCACACTGGATTCGCCTGGCCTCCCAAGCTCCTTCACCTGCTCTCGGGTGCGTTCCGGAAGTGGGGGAAGGGCATTCCGGGCCACCAGCACCTGCCAGGCTAAGAGGTGTGGGTGGGTCTTACTCAAGGGCCTTGAGGAAAAGCCAGGAGGGTGACGCGGTCTCACTGGGGGCATGGGAGCTGAGTCAGAAATGCTGAGGTGTCCCTGGGCTGGTGAGGGTGACTGGGGAGAGGGTACAATGTGGGTAAAGGCTGGGAGGTTGCAAAGCAGTGTGCTGAGGGCCATGGAGAGCCCTTGGCAGTTAGCGGTACTAATCCCAATCCTGGCCACCCTGTCTAGAGCCCAAACCCAACTTGGCCTCCTTTCCTACCCCAGTTTAGCCCACTTCCCACCTCACAGCCTCACCAGGCCTCCAGGTTCCCCTCATTACTGTTCCTCCAACACTTAAGAGTTTCCAGGCCTTTGTCCTGGCTGTGCCCTCCTCCTAGGCCACCCTTCCTCTTGTTGTACCTGGTTATCTCCTCCTTATACTTCAGCCCTCAGATTGGGTGCTGCCTCCTCCAGGAAACCTCCCGGTTTCTATGGACAGGTTTGAGGCCTGACAGTGGGTGTCTGGGGGGAAGAAATGGAGAATGAGTCCTGCTCCTAAACCCCTGGCCTGGCTCACCAACAGGTTCGTGTTAAAATCCTGTTTCTACCATGTATAGGCTGTGTAATCCTAGGCAGGGGTTGCCCCTGTTGGACCTCAGTTTCCTTTTCTGAAAATCAGGGGACTGGGCCCCAAGAGCGCCCATGTTGTGCTTTCCCTTTGCGTATCATCTCCCAGAGCCAGCCCCAGCCTTGTGAGGTGGCGACCGTCAGGGCATTCGTTTTGTAGATGAGGAAACTGACACACAAAGGAATGCAGTCCCTTCACCAAAGCCACATGACTGCACGCTGCATCCAGGCAGGGGTCTGCGCCAAAGGGCGCGGTCCCTGCATGGATGTTTGGGTCAGTTTTACAGAAGGGGCAGGCCGATGGGGCTGCCTAGGAGGTGGCTTCGTGCCTGACACTATGATAGGGTTTTCCTGTCCAGCGTCTCCTGTGATCTTTCCCCCGGCCCACTGAGTGAGGGGCTGTGGTTGGCAGAGGAGGACGCTGAGCCCCAAAGAGGTTGAAGCAACCCCACATGCTCCCTCCTACTGGGGCTTGATGTGGCCCAGCTGCGTGTTTGCAAAGAAAACAAATGAGTTGCACAAATAGGTCATCATGTGGCCCAAGGAGGGAGGCAGGTCTACTTGGGTCCCCAGGCTTCTGGACTCAGGCCTGGCCCCTGCTTGTCCCTGTGTGGACAGCAGTTTTCAAATGGCTGGTGGAGAGCATATGTGAGGCAGGATCACAGGGTGGGAGGTGCCTGGACTCGACCGAGCTCCCTGTATGCCTAGTATTGGAGGGTGATATGCAAATGCTGGCCTTGCCCCCTCACCACCCCTTTGTCTCCTTGCCCTCTTTGGGGGTGAAAAAGACGCAGATTCCAGAGCTGTAAAAGGAGGAAAGCCTTCATATTCGACTACAAAAAACTTAAACGCTCTTGAATTGTAATAGACCCACAGATGAGGTTACATGAGGTATGACAGCAGTGGAGAAAATATTTGTAACATCATAACAGAAGAAGCATTTGTAGCCTTCCTATGAAAAGAGTTCCTACAAATCAATAAGAAAAACACACAAAAAAGGAAACACCAAAAAAAGGGCAAAGAAATTCACAATTGGTTCACGTAAGAAGAACTACAAATGGTTAATGGAGACACAGCGAACCGAAGCCTGAAGCCCCTCGTGACGGATGCACACACACGGACAGAGAACCCAGAAACCACCTTTTGTCCTTACAGTTGGTAAAACAGTATGAGATCGGTTGCCCCCTGTGGTGGTGAAGGGGGATGTGGGGGCCACTGTGGGGTGCTTATGAGAATTAAGAAACTCCACGTCTCTTCGAACAACCCATCCCATTCCAGTGCCGACACTCACAAATCTAAGAAAAGTGGTAGCACAGGCAGGTATGTTCATTAGAACATGGTTTGTGGCAACAAATATTTGGCGGTGCGTGTGTGTGGGTGAGGGCATGGCCAGCAGAGGGACACATAAGAAGACATGGCCGTGAGCAGAACACTGTTCTCGAGTTATGGCAGCGGGGTCTGCACGTGTGCTCCGGGCCAGGACGAGGTCTGAGGCGAACTCTGCAGATACAGCACGAGCTGGAGACCACGGTGCCATTTGGGGGTAGCGTTTTTTTGGTAAAGGAAAACAGCATGTATTGAAAACGTGCAGGAGGAAATGCCCAAGGTTTCAGTGGTTACTCTGGGTGGGGGAACTTTCAGTTCTTACTTTGTATTTATATTTAAGAGGTGGGATTAACGGAGGGTGGGCTTTATCTTCTCTGTGTGTGTGTGTATGTTGTTATTTTTTTAGTTAAAAGAAAGTTTGGCTTTTCAATGCTATGCTGAGGCCGTATGACCCTGCAGAGACACAGAATGGGGGCTGGGTTTCCACCGGTGGGGGAATCCCCAACCACTTCAGTGACACGCTCACTGGGTGTTCTCTGGATGGGGCAGGCTTCTACCAGCCCTGGGGTCTTCTGGAGGAAACAGCTGGTGCCCAGGGAGGCTCCCCACCCCCAGGGTGATTCCGAGAGTGAGCAGGGTACAAGGAGCACTGCAGAGAGAGCCCAGTGTGGTTGGTCACACCGCCACGCAGGGCTGGAGTTCTCATCAGTTGCAGAGGATTGGTGCTGACCTCCACCAGAGTCAAGGCTGGGCCTCCTGGTCTCCCAGCTGTGCTGGGAGAATGATGGAGGCTCCTTCCTGGAGGGCAGGAATGGCCCCAAGTGCCACCTGGGAGGAACCGGGTTATAGATCCTCCCCTCGGAAGGTTGCTGCTGATCTCAGTGTTTCCACTTGTGTAGAGGGTCTGCCTCCAATCCCTGTAAGTCCCGCAGCTCTGGTATTCTGGGCCTGGCCTCCCCATCATCCCACTGTCTGGGGTGGGGGAATCCGGCTCCCTCACTGCTTCTCTGTTGTCTCCCACCCCCAGCTGGCTCCAGGGCAGGGCTTGGCCGAATGCTGGACCTCAGGCCAGCCTGCGACCTCTCTGTGCCTTACTTACACAAGTAAGGTTGCAGAGTGGGCACAAAGAAGAACAAGAAAACTCATCCACCATTAGATCCTATTTTTTTCCCTGCCTGTGGCTTGGCTGTCAGCAATGCAGGGACCCAGGGCTAGGCAGACACCTGCAGCAGGGATGGGGTCCGGGCAGGTCTGGAGGGAAAGGAAGAATCTGGGACAAAGGGAAACTAGGGTGCACAGAACACATACTGTGTGCTCTCCAGCCTGGTCTTCTTCCAACCCCCTCACTCCCTCCCTCCAGCCACATTGGCTCCTCCTCACTGCTCCTTGGATATCGTGTCTCATTCTGACCTCAGGGCCTTTGCACAGCTGGTTCGTGTCCCAGGAACACCCTTTTTCCTCACTCTCCAGTCTATGAGTCTCAATTGTTATCTTCCCCTTGTACTTATGAATATCCAGTAACCATCTGATTGGCTTGTTCAGTGCCCCCCCCCCACCTCCAATTCTACAAGGACAGCCCCTGGAACTGGAACTGGAAGTGGCCTGGCCATCCCTGTGTCCCCAGCACCCTGCTGGGGCCTGGCACACAATGGGCACTCAATGGATGGATGAATTGGACAGTGATTTCACTTCACAGGTGAGGCTCAGAAAGAGTCCTGTCCTTCAGCTGGTGGTGCTGGCAAGCCCCCGCCAGGCAGAGGCATTTTCCCCAGCCCAGGGACTATGGGGTCCCAGGGCAGCTGGAAGGGCCCACAAACAAGCCTGTGGGCCTGTGTGTGGCAGTGGCAGCTGGGGCTCCTCTGGGGCCCCAGCCCCCACCAGAGTGCAGGAGGAAGAGCAGAGTGGGGAGGAGGGGAGGCAGCAGATGGCAGCTGGCCCAGAGCCAACCCTGAGCCTCTGCTGGGAGGGGCGGTGCAGGCAGTGTCTCTGTATCTCTCTTTCTGTCTCTGCCGTTCCGATTCTATCTCTGCCTGCCTCTGTCTCTGTCACTGCCTCTCCCTCTCTTCTTCTGTCTTCAGCTCTCTGTAGAGTGCTGTGGGAGCCCTTTCTGGGCCCAGACTTCCTGGGCACAGGCACCTGGTGAGACCACAGGCTGGCAGTATGTGCCTTGGGGGGAGTGAGGGAGCATCCTAAAGGAGGAAACGATCCTGAAGGAGTCACCACAGGCATCTAAGCTGTTGGGTCAGAGCTGGGTGGCCAGAGGGTCCCTGGAGGGGATATGAAGGCTTGGAGTAACCCTGGTTGGGACACTGCCAGTGCAAAGGCCCTGAGGCCCAGGGGCCACCCTCAGCCAAATTCCAGTCCCCTCAGGTCACCTAGCAAGCGGGCCTGGCTGAACCTGCCCACTGTTCCCCCATTCAGGCCCCAAGGCCAGGCCCTGGGGAAGATGGGCAGGAGGGGTTTGAGAGCATCTGAGGGAGCACTGTGGGGGCTCTGGGAGCTGGGTACCCCCAAGGACCCTCAACCCCAGATGTACACCACCCTACCACCTCCCTCACATCAATCCCCAAACCTCATTGACAAAAGAATCTGTCAGATCACTGCAGAAATATGCTCTGGGGGTTGTGGCTTAATCACCCCTTGATTTGCATTTTAGCATATTAATGATGGCAGAGCTGCTAATTTTGCTGCATTATTTTAAAGGCACAGAAATTCTGGGACTGTCTAGGGGGTGAGGATGGAGCTTCCTTCACTGAGTCTGTGGGTACAGGGTCCTTGCCCTTTGGTGTCACCCCTGCCTCTTGGGCACAGGGACCCCGACTCCCTCCCAGGTACCCACCTTGACATCAGCAAGGGGGATCAGGATTCTGGAAGTTTTTGTAGATGGCTGCATTCTGAGCATCCCATATTGGGAAAGTTGAGAATTTAGCGTTAGAATCTGTCTTCAAACCTTTGGATTCTCTCAGAGACCCTGCATGATGCTATCAACCCAACCTCCTGAATTCAGGCCAAAACCGCGGGGTCCTCCACAGCCCCAGCAGTGGGCTCCCCGTCTAAACCTCCTGCCTCTACATTTGACTTCCGGCCCGTTCAGCCTCAGGATGCCTTTCAGCTTCCACTTGTTCAGATGGCCCACAACTTTGCACATGCTGTCCCCCCTCCCTCGCCCCCTCGCCTGTGTGCTGGTGGTCCTTTTCCTAACAAGGTCACCTCTCCCCAGAGGCCTTCGGTGCCACTCTGTACCACGCACGTGCCCAATCCTATCACCTCTTCGTCCGCACCGCAAAGCTGAGAAACTGGTAGAGCGTGGCGAGGCGGGGCGCTTCTGTGTCACGTAGGCTCCTCCCAGAGCCCTCCCCTCAATGTCCGGAGGTACGCACCTGGGCGCGTGCTGCCACCTGGTGGCGCCCCTAGGGAGGCCGCGGGTCTTCCAATAAACCCCTGCCCAAGGGAAGCCAATCTTTACTCGGGGACCCCCAGGAAGCCCCCGGGTGGGGGGATAACGAGCCCACCATATTCTCTCAGACCGGGGCGCGCGCGTGGGAGCCAACAGGAGGGATGGAGGGTCTGAATGGTGAAGAAGGAATTGGGGGCTCCGTTTGACTGCCCTGGGCACCCTCCAGTTCCATTTTTCACCCCAGTGTAACCATTTGATTCCCACATTGACCCCTGGCCTGACCTGGTTGGAGAAGGGACACTCTGGACCGGGACCCTCCATTGCACTCGCAGCGACAAACATGCAGAGGAGCCCGCATCGTTGCCGCGGACACTGTCCATCAGGGGGCGCTCGGCGCTCGGAATTGCGGGGGCGCCCGCTGAGCGTGGCTGAGAGTTGGCTCACGCACGAGCCCCTGTTCCACTTGGGTTCTTGAGCGCGCGCCTGTGCTCTGGCTGGCTAGAGCGTGTGCACCGCGCACCGGGGTTTGGGCACGTGCGTACACAAGTCTACTCACGTCACAATGTGCTACTGCTTGTACGCAACTCAGGTGTGTTCGCGGGTTCTCCTACTCACGTGTTGATTCCTGCTGACATGTACACGTAAGCTCGCGTGCATGCTCGTGGGCTTGTGCATAGTGTACATGCTTGCATGTATTCTAGCATGTTCATGTGCTCGGACGTGTTTACATTTACGTTTCTGTCCTGGAATGTTTCCGGGGGTGCACACACATACTGTAACAATTTGCTTGGATACAGCATGCAAATATGTCTACACGTGTATTTGTGCCCTGGTGTGCCCGCACACATGTGTGTGTTTGAACGTGTGAGCCTCCTAGTTTGTTCACGAATGTGCACACGTGTAGGGTGTGCCCATGGGTCTACTGTCCTTGTGCTTTGACCTGGTCACTTGCTCTCCTTCAAGTGCAGTCACATGTGATGTTCTCCGGTGTGGCCCCTCATACTTGCACATGCATCTATCCTGGCAAACGTGTGTGCACATGCTGTGGCATGTTTATGCATGTTCACACAGGCTCAGTGTCACCTCTAGCTAGTGCTGGACCCTGTTTGACCCTCTTCGCCACCCTGTTTCTATCCTCTGTTGCCCTGACTGGGAACAGGGTCAAACAGAGGGCTGCTGCCTGCAGGCCCATGAGGACCCATGCTCTGTGAAGGTGCCCCCCATGTCTGGTGCCCAGAAGGCACACAGGTCAGAGGCCCCACTTGGGCCCGACAAGCCCTGACTATGGGGTTCCATGTATGGGGATGCACAGCCAGCTTCGACAACACAGCCAGAGCCAGCCAGCTCCAAACAGGGGTTCCAGCATTACAGCCCCTAGCAAAGCAGGGACCCTCCCTCTTTCCCACCTACCTGCTCCTTTTTCTCCACTCCCAGGGCAGGATGAGGAGCAGCCTCCCTCCTTACCGTTCCCTCTCTACCCCACAAACTCCTATTCATCCTGCAGCACCTTGCACTATTGACACCTCTTCTAGGACACCTTCCCTGGCCTCCTGTGCATGAATAGATGAGAGGCCGCCACGGAGAGCAGGTAGGTGCCAGCTCCCGTGGCTCCCAGCCCTGCATACAAGACCTTGTTGTCAGTGGCACCTCAAAGGTGGACCTCCAGGAGCGTGTGAATGCTGGTTCGGTCCCATCCATAGCAGACGAACTCCCCATGAGGCTCTGATGTGACGGCTGTGCCCCTTGGCTGTAGCTCCCTTCTTCTGTCCCTCTATTTTCCCTTCTGCCCGTCTCCCCTCCTTTTATCCCTCCCCCCCTTCCTCCCTGTCCTCCCTCTCTCAGTCCCTGTCACACCCTGGCCCTGGTCACTCACACCCCACCCCAGCCCTCGTGGGCCATCTCCTTGGTAACGGTGGCTACAGGGTCAGCCACTCAATCAATCTCCTCTCACCCCTGCAGCCCCGACCCTGGACCCAGAAGGTGACAAGGAAGTCGGGTCAGGCCTGGGTGTTGGGGTAGGGGGAGTGCTGTGGGGTTAGGACAAGGTCCCTCAGTCAGAGCCAGAGGTGATGAGACTCAGAGAGGGTGACTGGGTCTTTGGGGATAGGGTCAGCAGGGTCAGAGGTCAAGTGGGCCCTGGCACACACAGAAGGTATGACTCTCCTGGGCCTCAGTTTCTCCCAAGGCACATCTAGATTTCAAGTTCAATCCAGGCTAGATCTTTGGAGCACTCACTATGTACTAGGCACAGTTCCTCAGTCCACCAGGAAGAAGGCTCTGTCCTTGTCACAACTTACAGCCAATGACAAGGGCACCCAACCAGGCACTGGTGAAGGCAGGCACTGGAAACCAGGGCTGCACTCACAGCACACCAGATACCAAGTTCACATTCTAGCTCCTGAGCTGGCTATCACTCCTTCGAGAGGAGTTCACCAACACTGCTTCTAGACTGTTCCTCCATCACTTCTTCTGAAGGAGTCCACTGTTCCAATTCTGAGCAGCTCACCATTCCAGCTCCCCAGGGAACCTTCAGGTTCTTCCCTTATAGGATCAGGCAGGGGAAGGTCCCCAAACACCCCAGGAGGGATAAACTTTCTCCCTTGTTGGAAGCATGATGGGGACAAACTCAGCAGTGCAACACGGAACAGGGGGCACCAGATCCCCGGCTCCCACTGGTCAATGAGCTGGGCCCTGCACAGACATTGGACACTGACAGCCAGTTGTGTTTGTATAGATCCTGGGACAGGTAGCCTGGGCCTGTGGGGAGGGGATGCAGAGGGACGTTGTGTGTGTGTGTGGTGGTGGTGGTGGGGGGTCATGCTGAGTGGGGATGCTAGTGGGGTGGTGGGGGCTTGGGAGAGAGCAGAGTGCAGAAAAGACCCTTTCTGAGTCTCAGTTTCCCCATCTGGGCAATGGGGGCAGATGGAGATGTGGAGGAGTTTGCAGCGGGCCTCCTGGGGATCCTTTTGCAGAGGAGGCAGCTCAGAGAGTTCAGGCTGCTAGCCCAGGGCCACAGATCCAGGGTGGGGGCTTCCATGGGCTGTGCTGATGCAGAGATAGCGTCTTTTCCCCTCATTGAGCTCCCATCCCAGCCTGACTATGGGGCTCCCCTTCCCTGCCAGCCAGTGCTGGGCTGCCGGCCCTTTAAGAGCCTCGTTTTGGCGCCGCCTGGGGGTTATTGATCGCAGTCTTGGAAACACGATTAGATTACCCGGGCTGGGAACAGCCGCCAGGCAGGGGCCGAGGGAGAAGCGCAAAGCTTCTTGTAAACGGCTCCCCAAGGGTGCGGGGTGGGAGGGCGAGGAAGAGGGGCTGTGCCTGTGGGCTCTCCCAGGGGGGTCACTGGTCCGGTGCTCCCAGGATAAGGAGGGTGCATTATTGGGGCCCCCATTCTGTGGTTTGGCAATGGAGGTTCCGAGAGGGTTTCCAAAACCAGGAAGACCCGTTTATCCAGCTGCATTGTGGCGCGCCGCCTGTGTGCAGGCACGTGCTGGGCGCATTCATCCAACAGCTCTATCGTTGTTGTTACAGTAAATAGTAACTGGGTTTCGTGACTGGCCCTGTTGTCCTACGGAGCCTTTAGGCACCTGTCTCTGGTCACTGCCACATGTGGGGTGGAGGAGTCTGTGATACCATTTTACAGATGGGGAGCTGAAGCCCCAGAGCAGTCACAAGCCAGAGGGCTGAGCTTAAACATGCAGCCCATCCCCCACCTTCCTTCCCACGGAGCCTCCTTGGTGGGGTCTCTTGGGGAGGGAAGGGAAGGGACTGACTGTCGGAGGTCCAGCCCTTCCACTGACCCTATCCCCTTCTGTACCCACAAAGGCCTCTGGGAGCTGCTTGACTTTGTGGGGCAGAGCTGAAGGGAAATTTAACCTCCAGTGTGGGCTGAGGAGGTGGTGAGCAGAGGTGCGGTAAGAGCTGATGCTGGTGGCTACCCACGCTCACCTCAGATATGCCTTCAGAAGCCCAATTCCAAATGTTCCCACAGCTAGCGTTTGTCGATTGACTAAACAATACTACTTAGCAATAATGGCGATGGTGGTAAATTAAATCGTAACTGCTCAGACTGGACTTCCACTCCTGATAACCCTGCCAGTCTCATCTTCTGCACAAACCTGTACCATTCCATCATTCCCAACATTTACGGGATGCGGCTGCATGCCCTAGCTACCCCCTTCATCTCCTCAACAGCCCTGGGAGGCAGAAATCATAGCTGGCCTGATCTACAAGTGGGAAACGGAGGTTCAGGGAGGCTAGGGGACTTGTTCAGAGCCCCGATGCGACACTGAACTCAGACTCATCTGTGTCTGACTCTGGGTTGTCTTTGAGGAAAGGGGCTTGATCACGTCTTCCTGAGGCTCTGAATGTAGGAGAACTGAGGCACAGAGCCAGGGAGGGGCCTGAGAGGTCTCCCAGAGCTTCCAGTGGGAGCTGGGAGGCAGTTCCAAGCAAAAGCTGAAGATTAGCTGGGTTTGGACCACAACCACACAGTATGACCCTGAGCACTTTACCAGGGACCAAGTATAGGGAAGGGACCTGCCATGGGGACTCAGTAGAGGGGGGTCCAGGGAGAGAAGCACACCCCTGGCCTCCCACAGGGGACCCCAGACCAGTCAGATGAAGGGGCCCCGCACAGCAGAAGCTTAATAGATGCAGAGTAAGGGCTCAGTAATGACAAGAGGAGGGACTGCTCAGGGGCTGGTCCAATGGTAAGGGCCAAGCCCAGATCTCCTGGGCCTTGGGCAGGGTCAGAGGAAGGCTGGGGAGGAGGCCCCCCATGTCCTGGCGGTGTCCACCCTGCACACGCCAGCGTGGTGTGCCCGGAAGGCCCTGCCTACCTGCCCCTCTCAACTTTCTTCCCTCTGCCTGTTTCTGTCTCTCTTTGCCCCTCTCTGTCCACCTCCACCTCTTCATCTCTCTGTCCACCTCCACCTCTTCGTCTCTCTGTCCACCTCCATCTCTTCGTCTCTCTGTCCACCTCCATCTCTATCTCTCTGTCCACCTCCATCTCTTTGTCTCTCTCTCCATCTCTGTTCCTCTGCCTCTGTCCATCTCTGTTTCTCTCTCCAGCTCTGCCTCCCCCTCCCCCTCCCCCTCTGATCTCCCTTCTTGCTTTCTTAGTCACCTCTCTCCCTGCTTCTCAGCTTCTCGGCTCCGCTCGAACCCTCCCTAGTCCCTCTCAGCAGCTATTAGCAGTGGCCTCTGCAGGTGCCCTAGCCCGACAGCTGTGAAGAGCCTCCTGGAGTGGGGGTGGGGGGTGGGTTACTGCCATCTCCCCTGATGCAGAGGCTGGCTCACTCTCAGGGCCACAAAGCCTGAGGAAGCTCCGTGGCACCCCCTGCCCCTCCCAGAGCAGGACCCACAGCGGCCATGTTGTCTGGTCTCGGCTGGGCCCCTGCCCTCTCTGGATAGCATTACCCTACCCAGTCAGGCTGGGTGGGGGCAGGGGACCCTCAAAGGGCTGAGTCACTGGGAATCTGAGAGGGGACATGAAGGGCACCTTTCTTCCCGTGGACTAACCCTGACCTGCACGCAGGCTGTGTGAGTGTCCCCAACCTAGGGCTCCCTAAGGGCCAGATGCCCATGGTGAGTGGACAGCAGGGGCAGGGGGACGGGAAAGAATAAATAAACCAAAGGCCCATCCCTCAGATCTCACCTGCCTTTGCCAAATCCCCACAGTCGGGGCTGGAGCCCTCAGCCTCCCCTCACGTCCTGTAGGGAAACTGAGACCCAAACAAGGCTGGGGCACCAGAAGTGGGCAAAAGTTCCCCAGGCCTGGACGCCCCTCTGTCCCTCCTGGGGGTTGTGGAGACACCTCAGGTGAGAAGCTTGGGCCTGGGCCATATCCACCTGGTAGGGTACCCCCGGGTGCTCCCCAGGTGCCCCCTAGTTTCCCCCTCAAGTCCCCCTAATTTCCCCCAACTCCTCCCCAGGTTCCCCTTCAAGGCCCTCCTAGTTTTTCCACCGACTCCCCTTGCCCAGGTCACCCCACACACGTCCTCCCCCCAGTCAATTCCTCTGAGTTCTCCCCCAGGTTCCCCCCGAAAGTGCCCTCTACAGGTCCCTCCCCAGAGCTGCTGCAGGCTGAGAGCTGAGCAGGAATGCTGGGCCTGGAGGGAAGCAGGTGTTTCTGGCAGAGTGAACAGAAGCTGCAAAGGCCCTGAGGCAGGGATCGGGACATGGGGGAAGAAGGAGGAGGCTCAGAAGCTGGCTAAGCTTTGTGGGGGCGCTCAGGGGGCACGTGAGATCCTCTTTTGGAATTCCTTGGGGAGCCAATGGAGATTTTAGAGTAAGGAGGGGATGAGGAAGGAGTCACACATTACCCAGGCCCTCCGGTTCCCGGAAGGGCAGGGACGCAGGGGGCCGGCGAGGAGATGGGAGGTCTGGGATGAGGCTGAGCACAGAGCACACATGCGCCAGGCAGGCCTGAGCCAGGGCTCACGTGGGAGAGGCAAGGCCAGGTTTGCCCTCCTGCTCAGCCCCCCGGACCCAGGGGCAGCTGGGTGGCCAGGAAGGGGTCCAGGCCCAGGAAGGGGTTTAGGGCAGCAGCCACGGCCCCGCTGGCCCCTCTGAAGCAGTAATTAAGGGCTGCGGCGTCCCTGCGGCGTGATGTATGTGCGCCTTAACTAATCATTTATTAGGGCACTGATGGTTCGTCAATATTAATTCATTTATTTAAACAACTCGGCTCTGTAATGAAGATGTTGCCTGAGAGGGGAGGCCGGCAGGTGGCGGGGCCGGGAATCAGAGAGGGGGTTCAGGCCCGGGTCTGGGGTGTCCAGGGTTTGGGTGAAATACCCCCATAGGTCAGGGTTAAGCCAACAGCTTGCTGGGCCGATGGGGAGATCGAGGCCAGAGCAGGTGACCTGCCTGAAGGACTCACAGCCATCGGGGAGAGTGGGAAGAACTCAGGCTGCCCGCAGGGCCCCTTCCTGCTGTCCTGCTCCTGGAAGCCAAGCACCGGCTGGGAGGACTACCGGCTGAAACGCCGAAGGTCAGTTTTCTCTTCCCAGGGCTGTGCCCTCTGCCTGGCACCCCCTTCCCAGTATCCCAGCCACCCTGGTAGACTGGTGCAGGCTGACATTTAAGAACAAAAATCAGATCACACCTCTCCTCTGCTCAAGAGCCACTCATGGCTCCCCAGGGCCCTGCAGAGAAAATCCAGATTCACCTGTCTCCACTGACCTCCCTGATCACCCCAATCTAAGGGCCCCCAATCACATCCCTGTCATCGGCGACCCTGGGTTAGGAAAGCACTCAGCACAGTGCGGGTAGCACTCAGCAAAAGCCCCCGCTTGCTGCAGCAGACACTCTGGGGTCCAGGTATCAGCCCGTTGCCACCTCGCTTCAGCACAGCTGCGGCTGCTCATTCCCACGAGCCCAGGTGCCTCTTCCGAGTCTCCGTTTCTGGAGGCCCAGGACACGAGGGGCCAGTATCCCTCTCTGACCTCATGGATAAATGCCTGTCCTTCCCCTGTGGCAGGGACCCCTCTGAGGTGTGTCCCTCAGGATCCCTGGAAATTCCTGACAGAGGGCCCAGCACGTGCAAAGGCTTGGAGGTTTGGAAGGGCAACCTTTGAAGTTCTACCCAACTGTGGAGAGTGCCGGAGAGGCTCCAGGCCTGTTAAGGACTGTGCTCTACAGGGGGTGGGGTGGGGCAGGGGAGCACTGGGGAGCCACAGGGTGTCTCATCGCAGGCGGGGAAGGAACATGCACGCTTTGCCCTCCAGATTTACAACTTACTCTGCGTTATAAGAGATCCGCTGGGGGTCTGTGTCGCAGCGAGCCCTAATTGAGCACCTACTGTGTACCAGCCTTTGTTCTCTCTCCTGGAGGTGACACGGTGCCGAGGCTGGAACCGGCACTCAGTGTGGGGAGCTGTCAGAGCTCCCAGGAGCCAGACTAGGAGGCCAGGTGGTCCGTGGCTGGGCTGACCTGACACCGGCTGGTCCGCAAGAGAAGCACCCACCCATCTGGGGTCTCCCTGCCGCCTGTGGAACCTTCCAGCCACTCTGACAGTGTGGGAGGCAGGCAGCCAGGGCATTAAAGTTAACTTCCTCTTAAACAGACTTAATTAGTGTTCTTCAGTCCCACATAAATTAATCGTGGCCGGCCACGGAGGCTGGGATGCCCGATCGATGGGCAGCTGGGCGACTGCAAGGAATTCTCCAGCTCATCCATCACGTCGTTCTGGCTGATAAAGGCTCACGGCTTTATCTTCTCCAACCAGACGCCGACAGCCACAGGCAGGGGGTCTGGGCAGGTGGCAGCCCTGCTCTCAGCCCCAGTGTCCGCATCTGTGAAATGGGGGCATGCCCAAATGAAGTGAGGTGGCCATGGGCCTGGAGAGGAAGAAGGAGCAGCCTGGTACTAAGTATCACCTCATTTAATCCTGGCAAGAGGCCTGCAAGGCATCCATGTGGTCCTTAGTTCTTCTCCAGATGTGTCAGCTGAGGAGGAAGAGGTTGGGGGAACTGGACCATCGAGCCCCAGAACTTAGTTTAACCATATTTCTGGGTGTCTCTGGCTCCCAGGGCTGGGATTTTGTAGACGGTCACCTGTCATTGGATCGTGTGAGTACTGTCCCGAGGAAGGGGAAGGAGAGGCCGAGAACCCCCCAGAAAGCCCTGCACCTTAAACCCTGTGGGGAAGAGGGCACCCTAAGTCTTCAGGAGTGAGAGGGCTTGAACAGAGCTGGAGGGTCCCAGGAGGCAGAGGGTGCAGGCAGCCACAGGTCACCCTTTGCAAGAAGTCCAGCCTGGCACACTTGCCCTCCCAAGGCCAGGAGACCAGGCAGGAGCCTGTAGGCACCCCACGTGACCACATGTCTACACAAAAATCCTGCGAACACCTCCTGAGCACCAGCCCCTGGGATGTACCCTGGGGACCGGGTGGTGACCACGTGGGAGTGGCCTCTTTCTGTGGTGGAGACCAATGCCATTAAAAAACTATGGAGGGTTCAGGAAGGGCTTCTCGGAGGTGAGAGTGTTGGGCTGAAACCAGGGGGAGCAAGAAAAGAGCTGAGGGGCGGGGGATGAGGGTAAACTGATGCCACTGTGAAGGTGTGAAGTGTGGGGAAGGTACAAAGGGTCTCCAGAAAGACCCCCAAACCTAGAGCTATCCTAGAGTTGTGGGGGAAGGTAATGATGAAACCTCTGGCGAAGGGCAGAATCCAGCACAGTTCAGGCACGAAGGGGCGTGGCTTTCACTGCGGGTGGCGAACACTCAGAAATTCCCTGGAGGCTTTGTCTACCAGGGGCCTGGCTTTCCTTCAGAAGTGTGACTTAGGCCAAGGTTGGGGGCCCCTGTTTGAGGACTAGGGCACGGGAGCAAATGTCCCTCAACTCAGGGAATAGTTGGATAAGATTGAGACCTGTGAGGCCTCTGTCTCTAGGGCCTAGAGGCTGGTGGCAGGTGAACGTAAACGGGAATGCTTCCAGGCCTCGGGATCAGAGTTGGGTCTGAGGGAAGAGGCCAGGGCTTCGGGAGCAGCCTGTGGGGGTGTTGGAGGGTCTGCTTGGAGGACCAGGAGGGACCCCAAGGAGGGAGTTTGAAGAAGGAGAAGGAGCTGGCTGGGTGAGAGAAGACAGAGAGAACTGCGTGTGCAAAGGCCCTGAGGCAGGAGCCCATGAGGTTTGTTTGCTGTAGGCAGAGTAGGGGTGGGAGAGCCTCAAAGACCAGGTGGAAAAGTTTGGGTTTTCCTGAGAAGGAAGGGAGCCATGGGGGCTTCCAGCATGAGGGTGGGGGCAGCAATGGAGTTTCCCTTTGGGAAAGTCCCTTCCGGCACCACATGGTGGACAGACAGTCTGAGGCAGGAGGGAAGGAAGTGGGAGGTATGGGGACCAAGGTCTAGGCAGAAAACAGGGGCACCCTGGACTGTGGGAGTGCGGAGGTGGGGAGAAGGGGCCAGATTAGACATGATTTTCTTTTTTATTTTTATATTTATTTAAGAGAGTGGGGAGGGAGGGAGAAAGAGAGGGAGAGAAACATCGACATGAGACAGAAGCATCCATCAGTTGCCTCTCGCACGAGTCCCTAAAGGGGGGCTAAGTGCACAACCTGGACACGTACCCTGACTGGGAATTGAACTGGTAGCCTTTCCATTTGCAGGGTGACTCCCAACCAACTGAGCCACACCGGCCAGCCACAGAGTAGAGATGATTTTAAAGGAGGGGGGTCCGGAAGAACCAAGGAGAGCCCTGCTGGCTTTGGGGGAGGCGCAGATGGTGGTCTGTTCCTACCTCCACCCCTCCCCACCTTGTGATGTCCTTTGCCTGCCAAGCCTCTTCACTCACGGCGGCTTGGGCCTCCTGGAATTCTTACTCATCAACTTATTTCAAGCCCAGCCACTGAGGTGGGATCCCAGCTCTGCACTCTGCCCACTGTGTCTGGCAGCTTCAGGGAGCTCGGCCAGGCCTGGAAGCAAACTGGTCCTGGCCCAACATCAAACAGTAGCCCAGGCCGGGCAACTCACCCAACAGGCCTCAGTTCACCTACGCGTGCGGTGGACTTCATGCAGACCACGCCAGAAGAAGGGTTGCTAGTGGGCAGCTGGGTGGAACTTTGCCCTTGGGGATGCCCACGCTGGGGTGGGGTAAGGTGCACACACCTTCCCAGTGCCAGAGATCAGGGTGGGGCACAGGGGAGGCACTGCTGAGTGGGAGTACAGGGGTCTCCCTGTTAGGGCCTCAGTTTCCCTACGTGGGTCTGCTCGACTGCCCAGCAAAAAGTAACAACAATGACGATGATGATGATGATACCTTTCCATGGTGGCCGAGAGGGACCTCCCAGGTGCCCCCATTACTTGGACCAATTGACCATTCCCTCTGGGCCTGACAATCAGAAGGCTGGTGGTTTGAGAAAAATGCTTTCTTTGAAAAAGTGATGTTTGGGGTGCAGCTGAGCAGGACCCTCTGCCCTGCAACTGCCGTCCCATCTCCACAGACCTGCAGGCACGAAGCTGGGCCCCTGACATTCCTTGGGCTTCAGTTTTCTGTGAAACGGGGTGACTTGTGACACAAGGCACAGTTCAGAAGAATCAGGCCCTGAAATAGGGGCCAGGGATGAGGTTTCTGTGGGTAAAGTGAGTTACAGACTGTTTCTGCCCCCCCTTAGAACCTCACCTCCTGACCCCACAACCCTCCTGCCCCCCACCCAGCCCCCATGTCCTGCTTGTCTCCCTCTAGAACCCAGGTATGGAAGGAAGGGAGGGATGGAGGAGGAAGGGCTGCCCCTTCCCTTTAGGGGACCAGGCACCTCTCTAAACTCACTCACGTGACTGGCCTGCAGTAAGTCTTCATATCTTATACCCCAGTTTCCCCAACTCTGAAATGGATACAACAGACTGGCGTGGCCTTCTCTGAGCCAGCAACATACCCTCACCTCCTCCGAGGAGGCTGCCCGCCCAGCCCGGCCCCCCTCTCTGTGCTGGCTCCCCACCCTGGGAGATGAGCGCTCCCCTCTCCACGGGGCCTGCGGGTAGGGGTTTGATGTGTGTTGGGCTGGGGCCCAGGGACGGGTCTGGGGGAGGCAGCAGGCAGTTCTGAGAAGAGGTGGAGACAGTTCTCAGAAACCCCGAGACCCTGAGGGATGCCTTCCTCTTCTCAGAAACACTCCCCCACTGCCTGGGGAAGACACCTGAACGAGAAGTGTGGGCAGCTGTGGGCAGGAGGCATGGGCTGGCAGCAGATGCCCAGCCCTAAGCCGCCCTGAATTCTCCCCTCTGCAGCAGGCAGCCCCTGCCCCAGGCCCGTGTCTCTCACCTCCTGCCAGACCCCATGGGCCCTCACCCTTTCCCCCAATGCCCGGGGATGCTCCCCACCCCCTCCCCAGTGTCCCTCATGGTTCTGAGCTAAGGGCTTTTCAAACTCCTGCCCCTCATCATTTTCTCCTTCTCTGGGTAACCTCCTGCCCCACCCCACCTTTGGGATGACAGCCCATGAATCCAGGATTCACACTGACTCAGCTGAAAATTGGGGACTGCTTTGGCTGTGCCCTATCCACTGTTCAGGCAGGGTCCCCTCCCCACACTGGGGAGGGGTTGGTACCAGGACCCAAACCCTCTCCTCACCAGTGGTCCTCCAGTGGCTTGGGCCCAAAGGTCATGCTGGATTGAAGCAGCACCTTCAAAGTGGGACGTCTCTGGGTCCCCTCCTCCAGGGAAGGGACTCAGCCTGGGGTCCCCCCCAGGTGTCTTGGTTGGCAGCCGTGGGGTGGCAGGGTCACCTTCCCAGGCTGGGAAAGGTCATATCACACTCCGGGCTACTTCTTATATCTGGGGTCTTTCTCCAGGAAGCAAGCCCTTGCTTATCACAGATTCTTCCACTGTCCACAGAAGAAGGTAGGTCTGTGGACACCTGGTGGGCAATCATGTGGGGCTGAGACGCAGGGGGAGCCCCTGCCTCAGCACTGGAGTGGGAGAGCTAAAAAGAAGGAACGTCACCTCCTGCACCAGGAGCAGACCATTCTGCTGTCTGAAAATCCAGGTGGTCCCTCCAGAAGGAGCCCGAGCTTGGCAAGTTCGGTGTGGGTGGGAGGCTGGAAACAGTGAGGTCCACAACCTAGCCACTGGGTGCCCCTGTGTTGAGGGTATCGCAGTGCCTCACTGGTGATGCTCTTTGTGGGGGGGACCCTGCTTCATCGATGCTCTGCCACCTTCTCCCGTCCTCCCGCAGCCCCCCTCCAAGGGGCTGTATGTCCCTAATTTCCAGGCACGGCAACACCGCCCCCTGAGAAATCACTAATAGGTTGCCCACCGGTCATAGCTTGAAACTTCCCAGTCTCCAATTTGTGCAATAAATATCAGGTTTCACACCCATTGGAATGGCTTTAAAAATGCTCCGTCTAAACAACAGAATATAGCATGTATTGGCAAGGAGGTGGAGAAGCTGGGACCCTGACCTGTCACTGGGGGACACAAGATGGAGCAACTGCCATGGAGGGTGACAGCCCGGGGCTTCTTTGAAAGTTAGACGGCGTCGTCACACAATCCAGCAGTGTGGGCAGCTGTAGCCTCTGGCTGCAACCCTGGATTTTTTTAAACAGTGAGGTAAAATTGACGTAACATAAAGCTAACCGCGTTAAAGTGAACCATTCGGTGGTTTTTGTACATTCACAACAGTACGTGCAACCAGCACCTCTATCTAGTTCCAGAACATTCCATCACCCCAAAATAAATCCTGTCCCCATCAGCAGTCACCCTTGTCCCCTTCCCAAGCCTCTGACAACCACAGATCCACTTCCTGTGTCTGTGGCTGTGCCTATTCTGGACATGTCACGTAAATGGAATCACACTATCTGTGGCCTTCTGGTCTGGCTTCTCTCACTGAGCATCGTGTGTTCAAGGTCCACCCATGGTGTAGCGAGTGTCAGAGCTTTGCTCCTTTTCATGGGCGAGTAATATTCCAGTGTGGAGGGGCACGTGTTTATCTCTTCATCTGGTGATGGACATGTGGGTTGTTTCCATCTTGTGGCTGTTGTGGATCCTCTGGAAGTAGGTGTACAAATACCTGTTCAAGCTCTTGTCTTCAGTTCTTTGAGGGATATACCCAGGAGTAGAACTGCCAGGTCTTAGGGTGATTTGATATTTGGCTTTTTGAGGAAACTCCAAGCTGCTTTCCACAGCTGCTGCCCCATCCCATCTCGGAATTCGCCTTCACACTCTGGGGAAAAGCACTCGTCTGAGAAAACGCGGTGTGGAAACAGGAGGCTCCGTGAGTGGGGCTCTCGCTGCAGCTCGGTCAGACTGTCACTCAGAGCTCCACCAAGCCCGGCTCAGCTTTACCTCAGTTTCCCCATCTGACAAATGGGTAGATGGGGTCAGACCAGGGTTTCAAAGGGTTAGATTGGAGAAGGCCAGTGGTTCAGATGGATGAAACCGGGGGCCTCTCCTCCAAGTGGGAGTGCAGGTCGGGGGGCATATGAGTTTTCTGTTGGACACCTCCCCACAAATCAGGGCTGAAACTGCAAGCACCTCTATCTAGTTCCAGAACACTCCATCCGACATTGTCCTCTGGCAGCTCCTTTATTCCCAAACTCCCTTGCTGCTGCTCTGCCTTGGAGCCAGGACACCATTCGTAGTTTGAGCCCCCAGGATTAGATGATCTCCATCACTCGCTCACTAAATACACACTTATTGAGCACCTGCTGTGTGCCAGGCCTCTGTGGCAGAGCTGGCTTCGTGAGCATTGTGCGTGGCTCCGCACACAGTGCTATGCTCTACGGCACCTTCTTGAAATTTCTGCCAGTTTAGTCTCTGAACCTGTGTTGTGTGAGCAGAGTCTGATGGGACGGTGGAGGACAGAACACATGCACAGTACACGTGTCCCCCTCCGCTCCTGGCGGCTCCGTTTGTACCCACTGGCTCCCGCAGTGTTGGCAGAACACCTGAGTGACCAGAAGTGAGACAAAAGCGCCTGCTGTGGGGCCGTGCTTCAGCAGGCCTGCTGAGAACGAGAGGCACAGGCAGGTGCAGCCTCGGAAACTCAGACGGTGCCGTTTCGGTGACTCTGCCCCTTGCATCCCGTGCTCTGATGTGTACTTATTTGCATTTCAGACTGACATTGCAAATAGAAACTGTCACATTCGGCTGCTCATTCAAATTTTTGATTTTTTTTTTTTATGTAGAATGACAGGGCAGAAAAGATGGAGAAAACCATGACAACCATGGAGAGAGAGACACCGTGAAAGAAGGAAAAAGCTTTACATCTCAGCACCTTGGATGATGCCTTGTTTCTTGCATCTGCAACAAGCGGCCCTGCGTTGTTATCCGCAGTGAGCCCTGCAAAGTGCACCATAGCTGGCCCCGTGTGTGCGCCGAGCACCAGAGACAGTGTGAACACACAGACAGAAACCTCTGCTTTCACGGGCCAGGCATTCTAGTGGGCAGACTGACAAAGAATAAGTGAATATTAGTCATGTAAGAGGACATGAGCTGCAGAGAAAAATTAAGGTAGGGAAACTGGAGAAGCTGGAGGATTTGTGGTTATTTATTTGTTACATGTATCAAATGCCTACTATGTGCTGGAGGTGATTTTAACCCAGTTTCAAGTTGTTTGAGTAAAAGGGGACTAAAAAATCTCATGCAAGGACTTTGATTGCCCAGTGTGGGTCATGTGCCTATTCCTAGACCAATCGCCACAGCCATGGGGAGGAGATACTACATGCTTGGCTGGCTTGGGTAACACAGGGATCCTTCCCAGATTGGGAGGAGGAGACAGGGGCAGACACATATTTCCTGGCCCAGGTCTTTAGGGCTGGGAGGAAGGATGAGGTGAAGTAATGGGCAAAGGCTATGCTTCAGACTCAGATGAGGATTCACAGAAGATTTGCGCTGGAGCTGGGGTTTTGAGGGATGAGTAAGAGTTTGCCTGGTGATAAAGACAAAGGGAAGAAGACATAGCATCAGTGAGAGAGCATGGCTCTCAATGGGGGCAGTGATGGAGGCCAAATCCTGAAGAGCCTTCCACGGCAAGTCAGGAGAGTGGGACCTTCATCCCAATGCAAAGAATAGGCATAGAAAATGTTTACAGCCGGGGAGGTATGTACCAGGTCTGCGAGCGAGAAAGCACCTGCTAGGGTATGTTGGGGGTGGTTTAGATGAAGAATCATCAAACTATGACCTAAAAGCCAAATGTGGCCCTTGGCCTGCTTTTATAAATAAAGTTTTATTGGCACACACTCATTTCTGTATCATCTACAATGTTTTCACTACAAGGGTAGAGCTGGGCAGTCCTGAAATCATCTGGCCCACAATCCTGAAACTATTTAAGCTCTGGCCCTTTGCAGTCTGGTCTAAAGGAATGAGAACAGAGTGGGTAGGAGACCCAAAAGGAGGCAAGGCCATGGGCACGCTGCAGAGGGGTCCTTTTCCAGAGAAAGACTGTTCCAGGGGTACTCAGGAGGCAAGATGGAGGATGTTGGAAGGCATGAATGTGGACCGGGGGAAGGAGAGGGGCAGCATTTCTAGCTGGGAGATGGCTGGATAGTGTGACTGTCACTGATGGAGACACAGGAAGACCCTGAGGCCATTTAAACTGAATTTGGGACCTGGGATCGTAGGGTAGGGGACCTGGAATCCCCTGTGGGTCTTTTCAGGGGTGGGGGCCAGGCTTCCAATGGGCCTGGGGGCCCTTGCTGGCTATCTTCAGAATGACCTTGCAGTGTTGGAGCTCACATAGCAACTTTTGGGCACAGCCTAGAACAGCGGTCCCCAACCTTTTTGGCACCACGGGCCGATTTTTTGAAAGACAATTTTTCCATGGACTGGGGTGGGAGGCAGGGGAGACAGGAAGCAGGGCTCAGGCCCAGGAGATGGGCAGGAGACAGGACAGGGAGTTCAGGCGGTAATATGATGGCAACGGTGTCCACAGGTGGGGAGGAGGGAGGTTGGGGACCCCTGGTCTAGAAGACCTCCGCCTGAAAATTCTGAGGGTCCTGCATTGCCAGAGGGCAGGCATCAGGTATGGGAGATCTCCTGGGTGCTGCCTGGGCTGACCCAGGGGGAGCTGCAGAGTCAGGAACAGCCTGAGTTGCTATAGGATGTTCTGTGCCAGGAACCCCACAAGGGCTTGTCTGCAGGATGTTTGAAATATGTAGGGCTACTGTAAGTGACCTGCGCCGTGGGGATAAGGTTGACATGGGGGCTTAGGGTCAGCTTGGGCAATGCTTCGGTTGACCACCAGAGACAAGAGGGCCTCATCCACTGACAGTGAGGACACTTGAGTCTGCACAAAATGCCCCATCTAGCCTTGACTGTGCCCTGTAAATGCCCCAGGGCAGAGCTGCTGTATTTGTCCCAATGGTCTCTGATGACCAGGCACCCTAACACCCTGCCTGGGTCCCTGCAGACTTCCTCTGTCAACCTGAGCCCCGCCTGGCACAGACGCTGGTGTCCAAGCGTGCCCGGAAGGATGGGCCATGGGGAGGGCCCCTCGATCAATAGCTCTGCCAGCTACCGGAGCAGATGGAAGCCAGGCCTGAGCGGCCACTTGCTATCCCCCATCCCACCCTCCAGGAAGGCGGATAAGACTCAGGGACCCTCTTGAGCGAAGCCCGGCACCCGCCTGCCGCCCAGCACCCCTATCTGCCGTGGAAGGGCCCAGTTCCTGAATTGCTCCGACAGGCCACGCAACAGGCCTCCGCCGAGGCCTTTAATAGCCGGGGCCTAATGTTTTATTGTTGGTTTTAAAAGTGTAATTAGTTCAAGTGTAAACAGAAAAAACCTGCTTAATTAAGAATTTTTAAACAGGGGCATAAAGCTGGAGCGGAAACATTGGTGAACCCCTAGAGCTGCTTTCATAAAATCGATCGGAAGAGGCTCCGAGTGGAAGGGCTGGGCGGGGCGGGAGGGGGGACTGGGGGGGGACTTTCGATGGAGGCTATCCGCCTGCCAGGGCAGGGGCCCCAGAGACCTGCCGGTTTACGATCGGGGTCTTGGGACCAGTGCCTAATGATTTTTACGCATTAATGGAGTTGAGAGTTGGCCAAGACAGGCTGTTTAAGAAGCCTTTATGGGTGGCTTGGAGCTCAGTCATGTGACCCCAGAGCTGCTTCCGTGGTGAGAACCCCAGTGCCTGGCCAGGGAGGCCCTGCTGCTGCCCATTCTCTTTGGGCTGGTGGGCTGGGGGCCCTCTTGGTGTGGGCCACACACACATACACACACATACACAGGGCATCTCTGGACGGAGGCTCGGTGGTCACCGGGACACCTCCTGGTCGCACATGCCTGTTCCCTGCGTGTGTCAGTGCCTCCCTCCCTCCCTCAATGTCTGGGACTTAAACTCCCCACTCTCCTTAGGCAGTGCCCACCTTCCACTGGGATGCTTCCATCCGTGTCCACAGTGATACTGGAAGCCTTGGTTCACACCAGGGCCTGGAGCGAGATCGGCTGGACTTGGCCCATGGGGCGGGGCTGGTAGGACTGTCGCCTACAGGAGGTCAAGGAGGCCCCAGATTGGGGCCTGGTCACTCATTGAGTCCCAGAGTTTGGCTATTCTGAGTGTCACAAGCTTGAGAAGCAGGAGAAAAGTTATAGAGAGCTGAGTGGCTGATGGTACCATGTCCATGCAAGCTGGAACCTGGGGGCTAAGGGTTGGGGTCTGGGCAGAAGCCAGGCAGGGTGTGGAGCAAGGGCTCTGGCCGAGCCTCAGCTCTTGTCTGTAAAGGGATCTGTCCATTCCTTATCCCTCCCCAAGCCCCACAACGTCTGTCTGAAAACAAAACTACCAAGGTGTGTTTTGAAAGTAGGTGCTGGTAGCTAGGGCCCCACTTCCAGCCTTGAAGTCTCTCAGATGCGGAGGGGCTGATGGTCTTCTTCACCTCCATCCTCGGGGCCCACAGGCCCGCCCAGCTGTACTCCTGTGGACACCGGGGTCAGGAACTGGCCTGTCCGTGGTCCTTGCACTCTAGGAGCTGCATGAATTCTGCTGTTACTGTCACTGCATCCCACACGACAGACACACTGCCCGACTGGACAGGTGTAGGTACTTGGAACTGCTGAATCAGCTGAAGACAGCCAGGGGGGTTCAGGGTCGGGGCCCCAGGAGGAGGCTCTCCATTTCCAAAACCAAGAGGCTCCCTGCAGGGGATCTGGTGGGGAGTGGGGGCACAGTCCCTGGAATCTTGGTAGAAAGGACCTCATTGGACAACTTTCTGGTGATCAGAGAGACTGAGATGGCCTGGGGCAGCCCAGCTGATCAGGGCAGGGGGACCCCAGATTTTGACCTCCTACTACCCCTCCCTAAGGGACAGAGATGTGTCTCCAGTAGCCTGCCTGTACTCCCTGGAGTTGGGGGCTTCTGGGATGGACCCCCAGGATGGTGGGTGCTCACTATGAATCATACAATAAAAATTCCATGAAAGTGGCCAGCATTGAGGCCACTATTCAGAGCCCTGCCTGCTCCCAGCAGCAACGGTGAAGGCAAATCAACAGTTGGAGAGGAGGCTGGGTGTGGTATTTTTCTCCTCTAACGGGAGGCAAATGCTCAACACCGTTGTGGGGAGAGGCCAGGCTGGGGGTGCTGGAAGCTGGGCCTGGGCCAGATGTGCAGATATGGCCAGCGGGGCACGTCTGCGGGCCAGTGGTCAGGGCTCCAGCCTCACTCTGCTGCTCTCCTGTTTGTGGGTGGTTCTGTGCCTGTATCTCTGCATGTCTCTCTGTTCTCTCTTTGCTTTTCTATAACTTTGTATCTTTTTGTATTTCTCCTTTCATATTAGTCTCTTTTTATCTGTGTCTCTGTCCCTCTCTGTCTGTCTCTCTCTCAGAATCCAAACTGAGACCTGACACCTCCTCCATAAAACACTTTCCCCAGGAGACCACATGCCCATCCCTGAAGAGGAGCCCTCAGTTCAGCTCAGAACTGAGTCAGGGTTACCCCCTTGTGGCTCCCAGATTCCTCCCCTGGCTCAGGTTGACTACCCCTGTCTATAAAGCATTTGTTCAAATTTGGACAAGTTTCCATCATGAAAAAGCCCCAAGATTTCCTTAGGAAAATCTGATTTTGGCCACTGGTCTGCTGTGGTCACCCTGGTGTGCATTCCTGATGGAATCTCAACCCACTGGGCCCACCAGTTTTGCCTTCCTGCACATAGTCTGTTTAGAACCACACCATCTGCAAAGTGGGCTCTGTACTACAGATGAGCAAACTCAGCAGCCCTCCTCTTTTCCTCACCCCAAGTTCAAATCTCCCTCCAAGGGGGCCCCTGGAGGAGTTCTCAACCCCTTGGAGCCCCAAAGCTCTCATCTGCAAAGTGGCGTTGAGTTTCAGGAAATGTCTCCATTTCCCTGAGATGAGCAGGGCTCCCTTAGCAGACAAGATGCTTGTGAGTATGAGAAATAGGAAAGGAGAGAATGGGTTGTGTGGCGAGAGTGAGAGAGAGCTGAAGGGACAGCCACCAGGGGCCCCGTGCTGAGTCCCTCTCCCGTCTCCCCTGGGTGGAGCACTCCTCTCTATGTAGCAGCAGTCTGGGGGAATGCAATAGCCCCTCTTCTGACTCCCTGTCAGCCCTATAGAGCCCATGCCCTACATAAGGGCCAGCTACTGGGCTTCGGTTGTAGAGGTCTGGGTAGACACAGGGGCTGTCCAAGACTGAGTTGTGTGGCTCAGTTAAGGAGTTGCATTTTGGAAAAGATTTTATTTACTTATTTGTAGAGAGAAGAAGGGAGAAAAAGAGGGAGAGAAATATTGGTGTGTGAGGGGAGAGAAACATTCATCAGTTGCCTCTCCTATGCCTCCAACTTGGGACTCAGCCCACAACTCAGGCAAGTGCCCTGACTGGGAATCCAACTGGCAGCCTTTCAGTTCTCAGACTGGCACTTAATCCACTGAGCCACACCAGCCAGGTCTGGTTGCATTTTTATACACCAATATTGAACTATCAGAAAGAGAAACTAAGAAAACAATCTCATTTACAATTGCATTAAAAATTATGACTTCCAGCCAAGATAGAGGTGTACGTAGACACACTGTGCCTCTTCCCATAACCAAAAGAAGGACAACAACAATTTAAAAACAAAAAACAAACCAGAACTGACAGAAAATCAAACTGTATGGTAGTCTGACAACTAAGGAGTTAAAGAAGAAACATTCATCCAGACCAGTAGGAGGGGCAGAGTCGAGCAACCACATAGAGAAGACTCACAGCAAGGTGGCGGCCAGCAGACCCAGGCGCACAAGGCAGCAACTGGTGGATCCAGTGAGGTGGCGGATTGTGGAGGGGCACGGAGCGCAAGGTGGCTGGCAGACTGAGCTGTCATTCACCCGCAGATAAAATAGGAGAAATAATAGGGGAGTGGGATGGACCACAGAACCCAGGGTCCCAGCGCCAGGAAATAAAGCCTCAAAACACCGATTGAAAACACTTGCGGGGGTTGAGGTGCCAGAAGACTCCCAGCCTCTTAGGAGAGTTCGTTGGAGAGACCCACAGGGTCCTAGAATGTACACAAGCCCACCCACCCAGGAATCAGCACCAGAAGGGCCCAGTTTGACTGTGGGAAGTGGAGGGGAAGTGACTGAAATCCGGCAGAGAGCAGAGCAAATGCTATTGTTCCCTCTCGGAACCCTGCCCCACCTACAGCGTCACAACCCAGTGACATGGATTGCCCAGCCCTGGTGAACACCTAAGGTTCCACCCCTCATACATAACAGGCGCATCAAGACAAAAAAATGGCCCAAATGAAAGAACAGATCAAAGCTCCAGAAAAAATACAACTAAGCAATAAAGAGATAGCAAACCCATCAGATGCACAGTTCAAAGCACTGGTAATCAGGATGCTCACAGAATTGGTTGAATTTGGTTGCAAATTAGATGAAAAAATGAAGGCTACGTTAAGTGAAATAAAGGAAAATATACAGGGAACCAATAGTGATGGCCAGAAAACTGGGACTCAAATCAATGGAGTGGACCAAAAGGAAGAAAGAAACATCCAACCAGAACAGAATGAAGAAATAAGAATTCAGAAAAATGGCTTAGGAACCTTCAGACATCTTTAAATGTTCCAACATCCAAATTATAGGGGTACCAGAAGGAGAAGAGGAAGGGCAACAAGTGGAAAAGTTATTTGAACAAATAATAAAGGAGAACTTCCCCAATCTGGCAAAGGAAATAGACTTCCAGGAAGTCCAGGAAGCTCAGAGAGTCCCAAAGAAGTTGGACCCAAGGAGGAACACGCCGAGGCACATCATAATTACATTACCCAAGACTGAAATGAAGGAGAGAATCCTAGAAGCAGCAAGAGAAAAGGAGACAGTTACCTACAAAGGAGTTCCCATCAGACTGTCAGTTGATTTCTCAAAAGAGACCTTACAGGCAAGAAGGGGCTGGAAAGAAGTATTCCAAGTCATGAAAGGCAAGGACCTACATCCAAGATTGCTCTATCCAGCAAAGCTTTCATTTAGAATGGAAGGGCAGATAAAGTGCTTCTCAGATAAGGTCAAGTTAAAGGAGTTCATCATCACCAAGCCCTTATTATATGAAATATTAAAGGAATTTATCTAAGAAAAAGAAGATAAAAATTATGAACAGTAAAATGACAGCAAACTTGAAATCATTAACAACCACACCTAAAACAAAAACAAAAACAGACTAAGCAAACAATTAGAACAGGAACAGAACCACAGAAAGGGAGATCACATGGAGGGTTATCAATAGGGGAGTGGGAGGGGTAGAGAGGTGGAAGAGGTACAGAAAATAAGTAGCATAGTTGGTAGATAGAAAATAGACAGGGGGAGGGTAAGAATAGTATAGGAAATGTAGAAGCCAAAGAACTTATATGTATACCCATGGACATGAACTAAAGGGGGGGAATGTGGGTGGGAGGGGGTGTGCAGGGCAGAGGGGAGTGAAGGGGGAAAAATGGGACAACTGTAATAGCATAATCAATAAAATATATTTTAAAAAATTACCTAGGAATAAATTTAAGCAAGGGAGTAAAAGACCTGTACTTGAAAAATGATAAGACATTGGAGAAAGAAATTGAAGAAGATAAAAATATGTGAAATCATACACTGTATTCATAGACAGGAAGAATTAACATCATTAAAATGTCCATACATCCCAAAGCAACTATAGATTTAATGCAATTCCTATCAAAATACCAAAAGCGCATTTTACAGAACTAAAACAAATAATCCAAAAGTTTATATGGAACCACAAAATACCCTGCATAGCCACAGCAATCTTGAGAGAAAAGAACAAAGTTGGAGGTATCACACTACTACCTGATACCAAACTATACTACAAGGCTATAGTAATCAAATCAGCATGGTACTGGCATAAAAATAGACATGTAGATCAATGGAACAGAATAGAGGGGCCAGAAATAAACCCAAACCTATACAGTCAATTAATATTTGACGAAGGAGGTAAGAGCATACAATGGGGTAAAGACACTCTTCAATAAATGATGTTGGGAAAATTGGACAGATATGCAAAAAAAATAAAACTAGACCACTTTCCCACACTATATACAAGAATAAACTCAAAATGGATTAAAGACTTAAACATAAGACTCAAAACTATAAAACTCCTAGAAGCAAACTTAGGCAGTAAAATCTCTGATATTTCTCTTAGCAATATTTTTTCTGATAAATTTCCTCAGGTAAGGGAAACAAAAGAAAAAATAAACAAATGGGACTATATCAAACTAAAAAGCTTTTGCACAGCAAAGGAAACCATCAACAAACAAAAAGACAACCGATTGAATGGAAGACGATATTTGCCAATGATACATCTGATAAGGGGTTAATATAAAAAATGTATAAAGAACTCGCTCTGGCTGGTGTGGCTCAGTGGATTGAGTGCCGGCCTTCGAACCAAAGGGTCGCGGGTTCAATTCACAGTCAGGGCACATGCCTGGGTTGTGGGCCAGGTCCCCAGTAGGGTGTGCATGAAAGGCAACCACACGTTGGTGTTTCTCTCCCTCTCTTTCTCCCTCCTTTCCCCTCTCTCTAAAAATAAATAAATGAAAATCTTTAAAAAAATTTATAAAGAACTCATATAACTCCACCGAAAAGCAAACGATCCAATTTAAAAATGGGCAGAGGATCTGAAGAGACACTCGCCCGAAGATGATATACAGATGGCAAATAGACATGAAAAGATGCTCTGTATCACTAACCATCAGAGAAATGCAAATTAAAACCACAGTGAGACCTCGTCTCATACTTCACAGTGGCCGTCATCAGTAAATCCACAAATACGTGTTGTCGAGGACACGGAGAGAAGGGAACCCTGTGTACTGTTGATGGGAATGCAGACTGGCATAACCACTAAAGAAAAGAATACAGAGGGTCCTCAAAAAATTAAAAACGGAAGTGTCTTATGACTCAGTGACTCCTCTTCTGGGTGTATGAGTATGTACGAAGAAACCCAAAACATGAACTCAAAATGATACATGCACCCCTCTGTTCACTGCAGCATGATTTACGATAGCCAAGATCTTTGCTTCCATAGCCAAGATATGGAAGCAGACCAAGTGCCCATCAGTGGATGAGTGGATAAAAAAGCTACGGCCATAAAAATAGAATGTAATCTGACTATTTATAACAGCACGGATGACCTAAAGGGTATTATGCTGAGTAAAATAAGTCAGACAGAGAAAGGTAAATACCATATGTGGAATCTAAAGAACAGTACAAACAAATGACAAAACAGAAACAGACTGCAGATACAGACTGAGGGTTGCCAGAGGGGAGGGGTGTCGGGGACGGGGGAAAAGTGAAGGGATTTATCAGTGCACATTGATAGTTACAGAATGGCCCCAGGGAGGTAAAATACAGCATAGGGTATACAGTCAATAATATGTAATTACTATGTATGGTGCCAGGTGGACACCATACACATCAGGTGGACACCATACACACCCCCACTGGACACATCAGGGGGATCACTTTGCAAAGTATATGACTGTCTAACCACTGTGCTACACGCCTGAAAGTAATACCAAATAACGATGAATAGAAAATAGATGGTTGAGATGGTAAGTTTTATGTTATGTAGTTTTAACACAATAAAAAACTTTTTTACAAATGGAAAAAAGGTGAAATAAAATTTATACGTACTGAAAGGCACAGATCTTCATCTAGGGTTTAATGAGCTATAGCATATATGACTCATTATGTAAAAGGAATTCTGCCCTATTGGCAGTCTGTGGTTCTAAGTCATGAAGTTTAGTTTTTCATGTTATTGATCATCCGTGCTTCCTCTTGTGGGAATTTCCTCATTTTGTTTGTTTGCAACAGAGTCTGTGGTCGCGAAAACCAGACACCACCTCAGTGTCCCTTAAAAGCAGGCCTGGCTCCTGGTGGGGCACTGTGGGGATCTGAAAGTGCTCACGTGGACAGAGTGCAGAGATGTGTCACCCAGTGACAACTGGGACATCAGAGAGCATCGAAAGAGAGACACATGAGCAGATACAAGGCTTGAACAAAGCCAGTCTGTGTCTGGAAGGGTTTTGCACCAGACCCAAGACCCTGGTAGCGTGTGTCATTAGGGAGAAGGACTGGGATGTGGGTCTTTTTGCTGTGTTCCATTCATGCACCTGAAAATATTTTTTCACCACTTCACATAATAAAGTAAATGTGATTGTAATTTAAAATTTACTGCTGGTGCCATCATCCCCAGGGAGCAGAGCCCCTCTCCAGGCTGGGGTTGGAAAACCCTTTTCTGGTTGAAATTTCTATCTTGTCCAGCCCCTTAGGTCCCATCTATAGGTGTTTGGGGTTCATCACTCCTTCTGGCAGAGGACTGAGTGTCCCTTCCCAGCCATGACTCACCCCTGCATAGAGGGGATCAGATAATTGTTGACTGGAAGATGGGGACACAGACACACAGACAGAGACACAAGTGGATGAACAGGCCAAAGGATGGACGGATAGGTGGGGGGTGGATAGAAGGAAACATGAAAGTTTTAGAGCAGGACCTGGCACATAGTAGGAAATCAATTTAGTGTTAGCTTGTGGTGAGTAGCAGGAGAGAAGTGGAGGGTAGGAAGTGAAATGAATGAATGGCTAGGTGGTACAAGGATGGATGAATGAATGAATGAGTGAAGCCATGAGGGACAAGTGAATATTTAGGCAGACTAGATATGTAAATAAGTGCCTACATCAATATGTAAACAAATGTTTAGGTGGATGGGTCGGTAGGTGGATGAATGGGTGAATGATGGATAAATGTATGGGCCTATGGCAGGATAATGGGTGATGTATGAAGGGACAGATGATGAGACAATGGATGATGCGTGGAGGGTAGAGGAAGGAATGGATAGGTCTATGGACAGATGATGGGTGTATGAAAGTATGGATGGACAGCTGGATGATGGACAAATGGATGAATGCATGCATAAAAGGGTATATTATGGATGGTAGTTGTACAGATGGCCAGATAGATGAATGAATGGACGGATAGAAGAATGGACAGATGATGATGGGTGGGTGATATACAGATGAATTATGGATGGATGGGTGATTGGGTGGGTGGGGTGAATGAATGAGTGGAGGGTGAATGCATGTATGGATGATGACTAGACAGATAGATGACCATACACATAGATGGATGAACAGATGCATAGACAGATAGATGGATGGACAATTGTCCCCATGCATCCTACATCCAATGGGGTTGCATGCCGTCACTTGTAAAGCCATGTTGGCTCACAGGTACTGCACTTCCAGGACTAAATGCAGCCATCTGTTTCTCTCTGGTCTAAGTCTCTCCCCATAGACTCACCCTGGGGGAGAGGACATTCAGGGGCCCAGTGTCCTCTATGTTACCCCTCCCATACCACCCTGCACTGCTCCTCACGAGGAAGGACAAGTCTAGGAGCCAGGAATGAGGTGGAAGATGCAAAAAGGTAATTAATCTATGAAGAGGGAAGCAGTGTTAATACCTTGAAGACACTGGGGACACACTGTCAGCTCCTACCAATTAGTGGCCTAAACCTGTGTGGGTGCTCTCCGTGGTGTGGCCGAGTTGATTACTCTAATTAATTTTGCATTGACCTGCATGGATGTGCTGGGAGAGCTCCGATCAGCCTGGGAAACGGATGCCGCCACCTGGCTTGAAGCCCCCAAGGCCTGGCCTCCCTTCACCCAGCCACTCAGCCCTGTACTCACTGCCCAGTCCGCAAGGTCAAACGGCTCCCCACCTGGCCTTAGTTACTCTGGGAAAGGTGGGGGCAGGCCCTCCTCTCCTGAGTCCAGCCAGTTGCCCAGGACACACACCTAGACTTGCCTCGATCACTTCTTTGCAGAGTAGGGAGGAGACATGGCTGGGAACCCACACTCTCTCTAGCCTTCTTTCCTTGTAACAGCGACAGGGAGGAAGAGAGGCACCTCCCAGGGCAGAGGAGATCCCTTAGCTGGCTTTGACACCATTTTGTGGTTACTGGAGGCTGCCCCAAGAGACAGAATGTGGGTGGGGGCACCATGAGTCAAATGCTTGCAGCTAATGAAGCTTTCCCCGCAGTGCTTCTGGTGACAGCTAGGCTCACCTTCCACCATGCACGGGTGACTTCCCTAAATCGAAGGAGGTATTAGTTTCCTATTTCTGCTGTAACAGATCATCACAAACTCAGTGGTGTAAAACAACGCAGATTTGCTCTCTGACAGTTCTGGAGGTCAGAATTCCTAAACTCTTGGTGTGGGCAGAGCTGGTTTTTCCAAAGCCTCTGGGGTAGAATCGTTTCTGGCCTTTTCCAGCTTCTAGAGGGGCCGCATCTCTGGCTTGTGGCCCCTTCCTCTGTCTTCATGGCCAGCTGCAGCCTCTTCCATCTCTTACTCTGACCCTCCTGCCTCCCTCTTATGAGGACCCTGGAATGACACTGGGCACCCCAGGGAATGGCTGTACACACACACACACTAACCTCCATCCCAGTGAAGATCTGCAATGTTTCCTTAACCCCAGAATACCCCTCCTTCCCCCCAGTAGTCTGTGCTCCCTGGAGGTATGGAGGGATGGATGATAACCTCCATCATCAAGAATTAGTTTCAGCCCTGCCAGTGTAGCTCAGTGGATTGAGTGCTGGCCTGTGAACCAAAGGGTCACTGGTTCTATTCCCTGTGAAGGCACATGCCTGGGTTGTGGGCCAGGTCCCCAGTGGGGGGCATGTGAGAGGCAACCACACATTGATGTTCCTCTCCCTCTCTTTCTCCTTCTCTTCCCCTCTCCCTAAAACCTAAATAAAAATCTTAAAAAAAAAGAATTAGTTTCAAATGTTTTTGAAATTCACATAACTGGAATGTATGTATGTCTGGTTTCTTTTGCTTAACGTCATGTCTGGGAGATGCACCATGAAGGTGGATATATTGGTAGCTTATGTTTTACTATTGTCCTATAATATTCCATTGTATAAATACACCTCCATTTCTTTGTTCTACTGTACTTGGTTTGAATGGACATTTGGGTCATGCCAAGTTGGGGGTGCCCATGAGCAAATCGGCCATGAACCATCTTGCATAAGAGAGAGAGAGAGAGAGAGAGAGAGAGAGAGAGAGAGAGAGAGAGAGAGAGAACACGAGCCCTCCTTGCTGTGGTACATTTTCTCAGAAGAACAATTGCTGGGACCCAGGATAAGTGGACACGGTGTCTTCCAATGCGGTTGAACCACTTTTCACCCCCATTGGCCGTGGATAAGAATTCTCACTCCTCCACTGCAGTAGGATTGGCCAATGGTCAGGAGAGAAGAATCCATTCACAACGTTTTCCAGCAAATTGTGGTCATTGAAAATCTGCCTTCACTTCAGGGTAACTAAAAGTAAGAATAAAGAGCAAGAGAACCAAGAAAAGAGCCCAAACCTTCAAGATTAGAAAGTAAAAAAAGTAAACTGAAAACTATTCTAAAAAAATCAAGTTTACTAAAGACAACCTATAGAAGAAAACAAACGCAGGCAGATTAGGTTCAGATTTCTCCTCTGTAACCTCACATTTTAAAGGCAATAAAAGCACTTTTACCAAAAACACTATATATATGAGTGGTGATAGATGGTTGACTAAGCAGATGGTGGGAATCCTTTTCCACGCGGTACACATATATGAAGTTACCATGATGTACACTTTAACTATCTTACAGTCTTATTTGTTAATTATACCTTAATAAAGCTGGGAGGGGGTCCGGGGGGAACAGAATAAAAGGCAACAAAGCAAAATTTTTGGGTGAGAGAGTCCTGTGTTCTGAGTTGTATTCTGGCAAGTTGTCATTCACTTATGAAGGCAACAACAGCCACACATGTTCAGGTGGAAGCCAGGGAATGCATCACCTCTGCGTCCTTCCTAAAAAAATTGGATGGATGGAATGCTGCAGATGGAGAGAAGAAAGCAAAATAAGTAAACCCCCAAGAAGTAACCATTAAGCATTGCTCTGGGTATGTATAATGATTGAAAATGTGAGCATAAGACAGATAGTAAATATACGTTTTGAGAGATGATACATAATTTACAAACATAATAACTTAAAAGCAAAAAACTGGAACAAAGTTCTCAATTATATCAACAAAAATTGAGAGTTTGAGGGATTCAGCTAAAGATCATTAATGGGTGTGAAGTCCATAGATACTATTCTTTTTAATTTTTAAAAAGATTTTATTTATTTATTTTTAGAGAGGGAAGGGAGGGAGAAAGAGAGAAACATCAATGTGTGGTTGCAGGGGACCATGGCCTGCAACCCAGGCATGTGCCCTGACTGGGAATCGAACCTGCGATGCTTTGGTTCGCAGCCCATGCTCAATCCATTGAGCTACGCCAGCCAGGGCATTATTCTTTTTAATTTTTTTAAAATGTATTTTATTGATTACGCTATTACAGTTGTCCCATTTTCCCCCTTCACTCCCCTCCACCCTGCATACCCTCTCCCACCCACATTCCCCCCCTTTAGTTCATGTCCATGTTTCATAAGTTCCTTAGCTTCTACATTTCCTACTATTCTCGCCTTTCCCCCTGTCTATTTTCTCCCTACCGTCTATGCTACTTATTCTCTGTACCTTTTCCCTCTCTCTCCTCCTCCCACTCCCCTCTTGCTAACCCTCCATGTGATCTCCCTTTTTGTGGTTCTGTTCCTGATCTAGTCGTTTGCTTAGTTTGTTTTTTATTTTGTTTTAGGTGTGGCTGTTAATGATTTCAAGTTTGCTGTCATTTCACTATACATGTTTTTATCCTCTTTTTCTTAGATAAGTCCCTTTAACATTTCATATAATAAGGGTTTGGTGATGATGAACTCCTTTAACTTGACCTTATCTGAGAAGCACTTTATCTGCCCTTCCATTCTAAATGAAAGCTTTGCTGGATAGAGCAATCTTGGATGTAGGTCCTTGCCTTTCATGACTTGGAATACTTCTTTCCAGCCCCTTCTTACCTGCAAGGTCTCTTTTGAGAAATCAGCTGACAGTCTGATGGGCACTCCTTTGTAGGTTACTGTCCCCTTATCTCTTGCTACTTCTAGGATTCTCTCCTTCGTTTTTACTTTGACTAATGTAATTACGATGTGCCTTGGTGTGTTCCTTCTTGGGTCCAATTTCTTTGGGACTCTCTGAGCTTCCTGGACTTCCTAGAGGTCTATTTCCTTTGCCAGAATGGGGAAGTTCTCCTTCATTATGTTTTCAAATAAGTTTTTAATATCTTGCTCTTCCTCTTCCCCTTCTGGTAAACCTATAATTCGGATGTTGGAATGTTTAAAGATGTCCTGGAGGTTCCTAAGCTTCTCCTAATTTTTTTGAATTCTTATTTCTCCATTCTTTCCTGTTTGGTTGTTTCTTTCTTCCTTCTGGTCCACTCTATTGTTTTGAGTCCCAGTTTCCTTCCCATCACTATTGATTCCCTGTGCATTTTCCTTCATTTCTCTTATCGTAGCCTGCATTTGTTCATCTAATTTGTGACCAAAATCAACCAATTCTGTGAG